>BPLR01005012.1:0-85828 GCA_021605095.1 Caerostris extrusa
TCTAACAAAATTGACTGGACAAAACCGCTAAACACTGGATTCCGATAACAAATGTTGTTCTTTAGGAAGTTCTTTGCTCAATTAATTCAGGCATTTCAAAAATCGCCGGAATCAGTTTTAGTCTCACAAGCCAAAGCGTAACTCAAACACTAATGAATATTTTGACGCCAAATTTCACACAGATGTCAAGGACGAATTCAAAAATTGAACTGAATTGAAAAAATTGAAATTCATAAGACCGGGAATTTTAAATTGAAAATTGGTCTGTCTTTTTGGGCACATTTGTATTACCGGAAGTTCGAAATTGTTCTTTAGGGATGGAGGAGGGAGGTGTTATGGTTTTTTTTTTTAGAGAATTTTCAGACGTAACTGCTTTACATTTTGTTAGGCTAATCCATGATATATATACATCATCTAATTAATGATTTATTTACCACTTTAAACTGAAAATATTTACTTTGGAAAATCAACGTTGTTCTGTAGGATGGAAGAGGAGCTACTGTTAGTTTTTTTTTTTTTTTTTTTTTTTTGTAGTACCTTCAAGGGTATTGCTTCATATTTTGCCATATTTGAAAAACTTGAACCTATCAGTTGTTTGACAATGCAAAACACTCTGTCACAGTCTCCATTCTCAAAACATACATTGTTGCAGATAAGAATCGACAAGTTTTTCATGGTGGCTATTGCAAACTACCACTTTACATGATTTAATCCATTAAAATTAAAAATCTACATATAAATTTCAGCAAATTTCTATGGAATGGAGATTTTTTTTTTGTTTAGTTTTCAAAATACAATTTTTAAAAATAATAATTTATTTTTAAAATTTTTATTACAAAAATAACCCTAACTTTTGGTACAATTTTTAAGTAAAAGTGTTTATTAAATAGATTGTAAAGGGAGAACTATAGCTGCTTTATGTATATTTAAATTAGAAATTGTCCGGATCGTATCTTCTGAATGATAATATATTGAGATAAAATATAACAGCATCAAAAATTTTTTTATTTTCGCCTCATTTGTTCTCCGTATCTAGAGCTTAATCTCTACCAGTTAGGATGGACTATCTTCTACCACAAATCATGACTATTGTTGCGAGAAGCGTAACACGAATATTATCACAATCATCATCAAGTCTCCTCATTTCTGAAAGTAGCAACTACAACAAAACAACCAGCGGATTGAAACCAGATCCCTCCAGCCCGCTAGCTGCGCATGCTGCCACTGGGCCATGAGTCGGACGAGACTCATGGCTCAGTGGCAAAAGACACTTAAGGAAAGGCAGGAAAGACACTTAAACACGAGGAAAGACACTTAACCAACGGCATGTTTATTCATAATTATTATCACAAATAATAATTGAATCATAATATTTAATGAAATTCAATAAGGGAAAAGTCTGTTGTTCACTGTCATGATTCTAGTTTAGGACCATGAAAACTAATCTAGAATCATTATACACAGTCCTGTCACATTAATGTGACCACTACCTACTTTCGACGTCAACGGGAAATAACCAATCACAAAAAGGCAGGTGGCAGCACATTGCAGTGGAGTGTATATAAAGAATTCCACTTAATATCACTTAAATACCACTTAATATTGCATTCCACACTCCACTTAAAGCCAGAATATACAAGAGTGTATATTCTGCTTTTGACAGGTGGTCACATTAATGTGACTGGACTGTGTAATTGAGCACTCAAGTAAAATTAATTTTAATAATTGTTCATCACTGTTTAATTTAAATTTTGAATAGTGTTGAGTTCTAATTAATTTTTTATTTCTTTTAAAATTGAGAAGGGGGGAAGAAGGTCAACAGCGAGTTAATGTTAAGTTTATAATTTATATAAAACGTGCTATAAAATAGAAATCATATTTAATTTTTAAAAATATAAAAATGTTTCTCCTTTCATTTCTTATTATTCTTAATTTTATTAAAACTATTTTGTTTAGTTAATAATTTTTTTAATATATATATATAAAACATTTTTTAACATATTTAAAAAAAAAATTAAGTAGAATTGATTGCGAGCCAAAAATTTTAAAATTTTTTTATGCAGAAAAATTTTATCATAAATGAAATATTACAAAGAGTATTTAATTAAATTTAAATCGCTGAAATTTGAGGAAGATTGTGATTTGTGAAAATTTCCTAAATATTTTTTAAAATATATATGATTCACATATTCAATCGAAAAGTTTAACAAACAATGAAATATTTAAAACAATTATTTATAACTGAAACCAACAGAATGGTTATTTACGGGAAGGTTATTACTTAGTTTAAATAATAATTAACATTTAAAAATTAAGTAATAATTAATAATTAATTATTAACATTCACAAATTAGACTGTATTATGAATCATCAAGTTGAAATGATTATTTTTAGTACCTCAAAGAATTGATTTCCAGTAGAGAAGCTGAATTTTCTGGCTCATAAAAATTTAAAAGATTGTTTAAAATTTCTAATTATTAAAAATTGTGTTAAGATAACAATGTATATTATATTAAATTATATTTATTAAAAATAATATCTTTTAAATTAATAATATTTATTAAAAATAAAATTATATTTATTCATTTAAGTGAAAATTACTATGTGTTTGCTTCACGGCAGGAATAGACGCATTGCTGAGAAACAACTTTGCAGGAGTTAAAGTAGAGAAAGAATGGTAAAGCAAGACCGTGCCGCTAGCATTCTGGAGCTCGGTACCACAGGTTTCGGGTGTGAGTCCCGGCGGTGCCATGGATGTTTGTAGTGGTTCGAATCCATTTAAACTGTAGGTCCCGGTATGTTAAGCCCTCGTGCGCAGAATATGACAGTAGAGCGGCAAATCAAACCAAGACTGAGGGTTACTTAGGGACTGTTGCCAAATAAAAATATTAAAATTTTCGAGCACATAATGCTAATTTTATTTATATTGTTAGTTAAAAAAAAAAAAGAATAAGAGTCATTGCACTGATTTGATAACAATTTTAAATTAAATTCGATTTGACAAACTTTAAACAAAATGTTTTTTCTCATCATTTAATACTCATAAGAATGTTCGTTCATTATATGTTAACCGAAAGAAAGCTGTACGTTTTAAAATACTAACAGTAACAATTTATAACTTTTAACAAAAAAATTTTACAAGCTGAATTCATTAAATATATGCAGCAAATATTATTATGAAAATGTATTGATTTCAAAAATATATCATGAATATATTTCAAGGATACAAAACTTCACGAATTTCTATGAATCAACATATATCTGTGAACAAACTTTTTCAATCGTTAATATTTAACAAATCATTAAATTGAAAGCATCATCATCAATAGCACGACAGCCCAGAATGGGCCAAAGCTTTCCTTTGAAGAGATTTCCATGCATTCCTCTGGGTGACAATGGTCCTCCAATACTTAACCTTTAGTACAGCAAAATCAGGCCTGAATGGCCGAGTGGCTAACGCTCTGGCGCTCGGTACCACATGTTCCGGGTTCGAGTCCCGGCGGTGCAATGGTTGTTTGTAGTGGTTCGGAATCCACTTTAAAAAGTAGGTCCCTGTCTAATAGGATCGTAGAGAGTTACAGGGGCATTGTTACTCCCGCGTGGCTTATCTTCAAGTTACACGCGTCCCCTGGGTAATGCAAAGTGAGTACGTCTGTGCAGCGCTTGCCTTAAGGCATCCAAGACCTAGCAGTCTAAGTGTTTTCCAGCTGCATTAGAAAAAAAAAAAAAAGTACAGCAAAAATCTTTTCCAACTGCGTCTATCCATCGCAACTTGGGTCGTTCTCTTCATCTTTGTCCCTTTAGCTTTCGCAAAACCTTTAAGAGTGTTTAAATCATTTCTAAATCCATGAGCAACCCAGTTTAATCTATTGATTTAAATAAATTTTATAATATCTGGGTTTATAGCATTTATAAATTGCTGCATTGTACCGTCTTCTCCAGCAATCACTTTCCTTAACACTTCCAAAAGTGCATTGAAACCGCCTGTCTTATTAAAAACCTATAATAATTTAAGTGGTTATCTATTAAAAAGTTAACTGGATTTGTAAAATAATTGTTAAATTAATGCAATCAATTTTTACTATCAGTAGAATAAAAAATATATATTAGTAATGTTCAAGTGGTAAGCAGAGGCTTACAACTCCCGAAGAAACAACTGCATTTAAACCTATATATGTAAATTGCGCGTTGCCTCCATGCTGTTAGGGGAGATATTGAAACTTTCATTTCTTCCTATCTCTCCTACATTCAGAACACAGAAATTGTATAAAACATTTTGTATACTGTTTCTGATAGATATATTATACAACAACAATAGTATACAACTTTTTGTAATTGGTGGCATACGTCCTCGCAGAGATCTTTCCCATATTGATCTCCACAAGGACGCACGCTACCAATTATAAAATGTTATATATTATTTCACTACTGTACTACTATATTGCTGTCTGCAGGTGCATTATTGTACTACTATACAAATAACATATTGATTCAGTTTGAGAGGGAGAAGAATACTAGATTTGGACCTTTTATGATATGCATACGTTAAGTTTGACCCTCGAAATATATTAATTTGGCCCATATATGAATTTATATGGTCTATGGCCTTGAATCCTTAGTATAAATTAATGCAAAAGAGTAAATAAATTATTAAATAACTACATTATACAATTTTTATTTACAATTTTAAATTTATTTATAAAATATGTTAAGTGATCTATAGTTATGAAAAAAGTGCTATAGTTGTCTTTGTTGTTCTAATGCAGCTGGCAATACGAGGCAGTTAATCTTTATGCCATAAGCAAAAGGCTGCATCGCTGTTACTCATTTAGTACTACCCAGGAGGCTCGTGTAGCTTGAAGATATGCTACGAACGAGGAGTAACAGTACGATCTACGATCATGTTAGACCAAGACCTATTGTTTAAAGTGAATTCCGAACCACTACAAACTTCCATGGCACCACTGGGACTCGAACCCAAAACCTGTGGTACCGAGCACTAGCCACTTGGCCAAAAGTGTTATAGTGAATCATACCAATTCTCTTTACAATTTTAATAAAGAAAACTACAATTTACCGTGCATCACAACAAAAATAAATTACAATTTTGTTTATTAAAAAAATGTGGTGTTACGAATTAGAAAAATAAAGATAACACTAGCGGCAACGGGGAAACAAAAGATAATACTAGTGGAAATAATAATAAAAGACAATAACTAAAATAGTTAATACTTAAGAGAATATTTTTTTTTTTTTCTCCCCAAAACTAAAAACTTTTTCTCACCCAATTCAATGGTGGACCTGATATGGGTGGGTGCGATGGATTAAATGGATGGAATAGCGAGCAATACGTGGCTTTTTATTTCTGAAAACTGAGAATGCATCCTACAACCTACCTTACGAGCGGCATCATTGGATGTTGAAACTTTTCCACTGACAGAAGCTGCTCGCCGCCAATGAGCGACCGTCTGTCTCCGTGACGTCAGGCGACTCCTCCCCTTCAGAGTGGATGAAAGCAAATGAGAAAAATTTCCTTTCTGCCTTGATCTCTGAGTACCTCCAATCCGGTGGGAACAGTTTGAATTGTCACAACTCCAGTTATTGTAGTGTTTGTTTGTAAAGGGGAAAGAAATACGCGCATATTGTTTTCAGTGGAGATTCTATAATAGATACTTTCTGGTATTTAGTGGTGTAATTTAATTTCTCCTGTATGGTGTAGTTTTGCGATGAGGACTAATAGTTTCTGCACCAAAACACACTTTTTAACATTCTTTTTTTTCAAAAAATGCCGTTTATATGAAGAAATTTGAAGCATCACCACTTTCTAGTAAGTATAGTTCATTTTTTATTTATAATGTCTTTATTTGGATATTAAATAGACAACAAATTAGAAAATTAGTTAAGAAATTAGGAATTAAATAGACGACTTTTAATGGATATTAAATAGACGGCAATTGGTTTAACGGATATTAAATAGACGACAATTAATGGATATTAAATAAACGACAAATTAGACAATTAGTTAAGGAATTAGGAATTAAAAATTAAGTTATAAGAATTAAATAGACGACAATTAATGGATTTTAATTTTGAACATTAAATAGACGAATTTTAATGGATATTAAATAGGCGAATTTTAATGGATATAAAATAGACGAATTTTGATGGATATTAAATAGACGACAATTATTCAATGTATTTAATACTGTTATTAATTAAAACCAATTTATGAAAGATAGAAATAGGTACAGCACTAGAAATATTACAACAAGTTAACAAGTCTTATTTTTTCTGTTATTATTTTAGTATTTATAAAATCTAAATTTTGAAAAGTGAGTTTTGAAGTATACAATCATAAAGTAAATTTTTAAAATTTACTTTATGATTATATTATATTAAATTTCAAAATTAACTCAAAATATACGATATCTCAAAATAAACTCAAAATGAAAGAGAATGATTTAAAGAGAATTATAAAATTATGTTTTTAATAATGTCTTATGTTATTTTACTAAAGAAAAATTATTAATAATTTGAAAATTAAAAAAAAAAAAATCAAATGTTTTTTTAAGTTTTTAAACTTTTATTCAATACAATTTTTATAATAATGCAAATTTTCTATTTATTCGGATCAAATGTGTTTTTTAAAAATAATACCTAAACGAATTCATTGTTCAAGAACATTAATAATAAAGAATTTAAAATTTGAAGGAATAATTAATTTAGAATTTGAATGAATAATTAATTTAGATTAATAATTTTGAATTCAGAATGATAACTGCAAGAGTAGTAATTGTCCGTAGCATAACGTGATATTTTGAAGTTCATTTATATTTTATGTGTTTCTAAAAATACCAATACAATCAGTCCATAATCATAATTAATCCATAATCAGTCCATAATCATAATCATATAATTACTTGATATTAATTATCATTTTATGCCCAATCTGTTTCATTCAGTATTGATATAAAGACGGTTTTATAAAATTTTCAATAAATAATTCGATTCTAGTAAAATATTTTATTATCTTTAATCTACGTTGAGTTTAAATATAATTGAAGATTAATATTAAATATAGTTTATTTAAATACTTAAAATATCTATTTTGTCATTATAATAATCTTGTAATTAAAGTAAATAAGGTCATTTAAATAATTAGACAGTTTTTATTTAGTGCGACAGCACTAAGCCATTGGCTACCAGAATTGAAAATAGTTTTTAAAATTAAGGATTGTAGAAATATTTTCTTTGTAGCTGATTTTATTTATAAAAGAAATAAAAAAAAATTCATAATAGTTTAGATTAATTGCATTTTACAAATTAATATATTTAAAAAAAAAAAGCTTTAAGTGTGAAGCACATAGAAAGCGATAAGAATGTTTTTGAATGAAAAAGATAGATAAATGGTATTAGTTGTCTTTTTAAATAGTTGTAGAGGTAGTTTTTTTTAATTAATTCTAAAATAAAATTATCAAAATAAATTCAACTCTTGTAATCGTTATTTATTATTTATTTATATATAGTCATTTATTATCTATTTATATATAGTCATTTATTATTTATTTATATATCGTTAACGCTATTTATTATATCGTTTAAAATATTAATAAAATAAAATTAATAGTTATGGAATTCAGCTCAGTTATGAGTTTAAGAAATTATATTTATATAAATTAAAAAAGAACTCTAATTTGTATATGAACAAAATAAATCCATTAATCGAAAACAGCCCTTTATATAATTAAAAGGAACCATATAACAAATGCACATAATCACATAACCATATAATAAATGTTACATATGAAAAGAAAAAAAAGGATTGTGAAATAAAATCTCATATAATTGTTACATATATGAAAAGAAATGAAGGATTTATTTTATTGAAGAATTTAAGAGATTATCTTAATTAATTAAATATTAATTCATGATATTTAAATCTCAATTTTCTTTATATCAGAACAATTGTCCATATTTTCCGAATATGTGTAAATGAACGAAATTGTTACAACTATAATGCTTCCTAATTTAATAAAAAATAAAATGGATTTTTTAACTAACTTACTTCTAGCGATTTCACAAAATTCTATGAATTTAATTTGATTCTGATAGATTTGTTGTTTTTCTTTTAAATTTTTACTTCTGCGATTTTTGTAAACTGTAATTAAGTAACTGCCTTTTATTAAAATTTGTAATGTTAATTATGATGCGGATGTTTTTGATTCTTATTTTCGGTACAGAGATACTCTAAAATATGTTTTGTTAATAGACTTTTAATAATAATAATTATAATTATTATTAAGAGATTATTAACATAATTATATTATAGAGAATATTAACTAAAATATGTTTAGTTAATAATGTCTATAATATTAAAATATATTATCAGATATCTATTTTGATATGTTAGTTGCCTAATTAAAAGAAATGAGAGATATTTCGGGGTATTTGGATAAAGAAATGCCATAGCAATTGTGAAAAAATAATCATAAAAATAAAAGAATTATTAAAGGGTTTGTTTGCCATATATCTTAATTAATACAGCAAAATTATTAATAAGATTAAGCGGATAATTTGGATTAAAAACCATTTTCTTTCAGTATATAGCGTGTTTTATACGATTTTATTATTTCCCTGTTTTTGTGTGTGGATGATCCTGAAAATTTTGCGTTTTGTTTTCTTTTTTTTTTAAATTTTAATTTTTACGATTTTTATAACCTGTAATTAAGTAACTGCCTTTTATTAAAATTTTTAACGTTAATTATTAAGATATTTTTATCCTTATTTTAAATGAGATACTCTAAAATATGTCGTGAATTGATAACGTTTACAGAGAATTTGTTATTGAATTATCAATCACAAATAAAGCCTTTAACATAAATATGATTCAAAGTAGAGGAAATAAAATAAATAAAAATATACTAATCTTCTTATGGTATTTGTTACAATTACGTTTTGTCTTGTACTGATAATTTCTATTGATGATTTCTTTTTCTTCATTTATTTTCAAAAATACTACAAAGAAATTATAAAAAGTCTGATTGCGATATGAAAATAAAACGAATTAAGTAAATTGTTATGTCTTTATGCAAAATAATTCTTAATTGAAGTCTTCTTTAATTAAATCTTTTATAATATTTCTTTAGAGTAAAAAAAAAAAAAAAAAAAACATTTTTTGTTTTCTCTTGTTAGACAATGTTTTTGTGCTGTATGAAATGCCATCCAAAGTCAATTTCAATTTAGAGAACTTTGCAAACGATACATAGATTCGTTTGCTAGATAACTACTCTAGCAAAACATCTAAAAATTATTGCACAAGACAAAAATAGATTTATCTCAGCTTTCAGCGAGTAGTTTATCCATCTCGTAATCCAACACTTCTCCATAACGCTACATGTAATTGCAAACTACAAACCGCATAAACGCGTCTATGCCACGTGAGTGAACATTGTGTGTCACAAAGGGATCTTCTGCAGCGTAGGGGAGTAGCAAACGATGGTAACGCGATCCTGCCGCAGCGAGCGGCGGGGCTTTGATTGTGAGGCGGTGGGTTTGCCGGATGGGTCCGGGAGGATCAGATTCCCAGGTGGCCGGAGATGGGTCCGCGGCTCTACCGACACCCTCGCCGGCGGCATTTTCAATCATTGGTCATTAATCTAATCACAGACCTCAGTGTTAACGGTGAAACCAACTGGACCACACCAGTTGGGAGTGAAATGTTTTTATGGTAGTGATGGCTCTAGAAAGGGTGTTGGGATAGGGTTGTGCTATAAAGATGCGGCAAACGAATGCAGCAATTGAATTTGCATACGTAAGAGCGCAGTAAAGTTGAAATTGTACGCGAAAATGTATTTAAACTATATAACTTAAAGTTAATATATATATGTATATATATATATAGATTTTTTTGGTGATGTGATTTATTGAGGGAAAATAAAACTATGTATGCTTCTCTTTATTTATATGAATTATGATTCTGCAATGCAATTTTATGAAATACTTGTATCATATTTTTACAGTTGGGGTCATATATCAGTGATATATGAAAATGTATGTCTATCAATTTCGTTTTCAGAGTTTTTATATCCAGGAATTAAAATTTAATTCAATTATTGGAGTATTTTTTTTTTTTTCAATAGTTGATTTTAAATTAACATTTAAATACTGAATTACAATTGTATATATTTATTTTTGTGTTACTTGAGAATCATTGACGCTATAATTATAATTTTAATATTCATATTTAGATTTCCTGTACTGATTTCTTAGATCAATTTTATGAATTTTATTACTTTTTAATTTATATCACGCAGATTGAAAGTTATTTTATCGAAATTTATTTTTTTATCTGAAATGTAGGCATTTTGTTTTAAAAAATTACCTTATTAACTAATTTACATTTAAAATATTGCAATGTAGGTAATAAATTCACACTTTTACATAGAATTATTCAAATCTGCAATGCTATCTTTATTAATTTAAGAGATCATAAAGCTAAAATTACCAAAATTGGTTGTCAAACTATGAAAATCGAAAACATCTATCAACATAAACATCTATAAATTATAACCTATATATTTGTAGGATTATTAGAAGACAATCCTTTTTCGCGACACCTGTATCCCTAAACCAATGTAAGGTATTGATTTCAGATCTTTTACAGATTATCAATACCAGAGGAATTTATATATTAGAAAGATAAACCAGGCATAAAAATTATGTATTGATAGTTGATAAGATAGATAGATTGCAAGTTATTAATGTGAGCACAATAGCCAATAAGACTATATTTTATCATCATTTTATTTAGCATCAAGAATAGACATTAACACATAGACACTAATTTTTAAATTTAATTGTCTATTTTGAGGTCAAGATAGACAATTAAATTTAAAAATTATCTATGTGTTAAAAATTATTGTTTATGTGTTAATATTGATGTCTTATGCTGTATTTGGAATTTTTCGTACTTATTAATATTCAAGAAAATAAAAAAAAGCGGGGGGGGTGATAGGTAAGAATTCAGTCTGGTATTTAAATAAATCAGAACAAATTAATTGATTTTTGAGTCCCTGAATAAAAATCAGCGTGATTAATAATTATTTATCGGTAATAAAAGAGTTGAAATTTATTTTATTGCGCGAGTTTTTAAAGATTAATCGAAATGAACATGGAAAAATGTATTTATTTCCAGTGTATTATTTCCAGTGTCAAGTATAATAGATTTATATTTAACGATGGGAAAATATCAAAAAAATTTTATATTAAGTATTTACAAATTCTTTTTGACATCTGACTTTGTTATCATCTAATCTTAAGCGGTTATTCCGTTTAAGTAGAATATATATATATATATTCCGTTCTAATGCGGCTGGCAAAAACTTAGATAGTTGTATTTGATGCCTTAAGGCAAACGCTGCATTGACTTTACTCACTTAGCACTACCCAGAAAGTGCGTGCAGCTTGAAGATAAGCTACGAACGAGGAGTAACAATACCCCCCATAAATCCCTACGATCCTATTAGACCGGGACCTACAGTTTAAAGTGGATTCGAACCACTACAAACATCCATTGCACCGCCGGGACTCGAACCGAAACCTGTGGTACCGAGCGCCAGAGCGCTAGCCACACGGCCATTCAAGCCCTTTATGTATAATATAGTTTTGTAAAATAATCGGGAATTAAATGAACAATAAACACACACACAAAAAATAATAATTTGAAATTTTAATGTATTATAAGTTATCTTCTAAAACAACAAATTTCAGTGATTAATAATTCTTTTAATTTCTGATGAGGAAAAAAAAATGTTGTTTTTTGGACTTTAGCACTTAATGCAGTTATCTCACACATGATAAATTGCAGGCAACTCCTTTTTCTGCCTTCATGCGAGAATTTCCACTAAAGAACGAAGAGAACCTGTCAAATAACTCTACAACCGTCCTTTGTTTGTTGATGTCATTAGACTTCTAAAAGAAGACCCAAAATGCGTTTCTTTTTTTTTTTTTTTTACCGCTTCATTTTGAGGACAGAGAAAAAAATTAGACATTTGAACCCTTAAGATTTCGGTATGCTTGATATCCTATCCCACCGAGTGAGCACTGCACGCGGGTGTATGTGACGTTACATATGTGGAAAAAAAATTTAAAAAGACACAAAAAATGCTTAGAGAAAAACATTTCATGAGTAGTGTCTTTCTTTGCTTTAATTGACCAGGATGTTGTACTTGAAATATTCATCTGCTTGTCTTGCATTGTCACTGACTGACGCAGATCTTCATGGCTTCACATTAAGAAACAGGCTATTATTTTTAATAGACATCATATATCTTTTGCATGATCAGTAAAAAGCAAATCTTCTTTTGATTTGATTTTGTAAAATCTGAACAAATGTAGGGGTTATTTAAATATTCATCCATTTGTCCTGCATTGTTACTGACATCGCAGATCTTCATGGCTTCACATTCAGAAACAGGCTATTATTTTTAATAGATATCATATATCTTTTGCATGATCAGTGAAAGCAAATCTTCTTTTGATTTAATTTTTGTCAAATCTTTAGACAAATATAGGGGTTATTTAAATATTCATCCATTTGTCCTGCATTGTTACTACTGACAACGCAGATCTTTACGGCTTCACATTAAAAACATGCTATTATTTTTAATAGATATCCTATATTTTTTGCATGATCAGGAAAGAAAATCTTCTTTTGATTTAATTTTGTCAAATCTTTAGACAAATGTAGGGGTTATTTAAATATTCATCCATTTGTCCTGCATTGTTACTGACATCGCAGATCTTCACGGCTTCACATTAAAAACATGCTATTATTTTTAATAGATATCCTATATTTTTGCATGATCAGTGAAAGCAAATCTTCTTGATTTAATTTTTGTCAAATCTTAGACAAATGTAGGGGTTATTTAAATATTCATCCATTTGTCCTGCATTGTTACTGACATCGTAGATCTTCACGGCTTCACATTAAAAACATGCTATTATTTTAATAGATATCCTATATTTTTGCATGATCAGTGAAAGCAAAATCTTCTTTTGATTTAATTTGTCAAATCTTTACACAAATGTAGGGGTTATTTAAATATTCATCCATTTGTCCTGCATTGTTACTGACATCGCAGATCTTCACGGCTTCACATTAAAAACATGCTATTATTTTTAATAGATATCCTATATTTTTACATGATCAGTGAAAGCAAATCTTCTTTTGATTTAATTTTGTCAAATCTTTAGACAAATGTAGGGGGTTATTTAAATATTCATCCATTTGTCCTGCATTGTTACTGACATTGCAGATCTTCACGGCTTCACATTAAAAACATGCTATTATTTTTAATAGATATCCTATATTTTTTGCATGATCAGTGAAAGCAAATCTTCTTTTGATTTAATTTTGTCAAATCTTTAGACAAATGTGGGGGTTATTTAAATATTCATCCATTTGTCCTGCATTGTTACTGACATCGCAGATCTTTATGGCTTCACATTAAAAACATGCTATTATTTTTAATAGATATCTATATTTTTGCATGATCAGTGAGAAAGCAAATCTTCTTTTGAATTAACTCTGTAAAATCTTTAGAGAAATGTAGGTGCTGTTTAATTATGCCAAGTGCAGGATGACTGTATTTGATTCACTTGCCTATCTTGAGGTCAAGATAGACAATTAAATTTAAAAAGTATCTATGTGTTAGTGTCTATTTTTTTAAAAAATTAATTCCATTTAAATTGAAAATAATTATTGGGAAAAACTTATTTCTTTTTATTAAACAGAAATAAAATTTAGTATATCAAAATTATAGATCAGAATTAAGAGATATATTTAAAAATTAAGGGTGGACATATATTTAAACACTATACAACAAAGGCAAAAATATTAAAAATATCAGGAAAATAATAAACATTTTGTTAAACAAACTTTAAATCTTTCTAAAAAATGTTTTAACGATGCATTTCAATTACTACGTAGTTTGCATGTTATTTAAATAAACTCATTTTTAACCGTTAATTTGCTACCCTGCACTATCAAAGGAGTGTTGTAATAATCATTTCTATATATGTATAATTTATTTTGTAACGGATAGGACCAGTATTTGAAGTGCATGAATAGACATGTAAATAAAAATCTTAAAGACATACTGCAAATGTTTCTCCACACCTCTCGTCTTATATTCTTGAGCCCGTCAGGATATTCAAAAATATTTTTGAATATCCTGAATTAAAATAAATTCTTATCAGGAACCAGTTAAATATATCATATACTTTAACTGGTATTGCTTACAAACATAAAGGACTGATATAAATATTAATGGGTGAAGATAGTGAACATAATGATCCCCCAAAAATAATTTAACGTCATCTGTATGAACTGGATTCGAATGAACGGAATCTATGTATGAATTGAATCTGTATGAACTGTATTTCCGTGTAAAAAATGACTTTGTAGTTGTTGATGATTCAATTTGCTTGTTATTTATTTAAGGCTAATAATTTGCTAACAAGTCTTAATATTTTATCCGAATTGATACCTTTTAAAGCATTATAAAGGGCCTAATGGCATAGGGACTAGAGCTCGGTGCCACAGGTTTCGGGTTCAAATCCCGGCGGTGCCGTGTATGTTTGTAATGATTCGGAAAAAAATCCACTTTAACTCATAGGTCCCGGTACAATAGGACTGTAGAAAGTAGGGCTGACAATCTTACCCGTAAAAAGAAAAAGCATCTCGTCTCGTAATTTACCAGTAGGCAGAAGACCTTCTCCCAAATGGGGCTGTTGCGCCGATGATGACGATGGTACTTTCAACTAGTTACTGGTAAATCTCCTGTCTCGAAATTTCCCAGACGGCCTTGGCCCATCATGAGCTATTGTGACAAGGAGTTAGTTAGTTAAAGCATTATAATGCATCCAACAAATATTTAAAATACTAATACTAATAAAGGAAATGAGAGATAAAAGAATAAATATAAATGCATATCAATATACTTATCAGATTTATCATCATATAAGTGTATTTATTAAATATAATATGCAATTTTTATTTAAGCAAAATAATGGTTAATGTCTATAAATTTCATTTTTAAACAACATTCTTTATCTGCATGTATAATTCAATAATATTTAACTCTACAACTTGAGATTTACTATAATTAGAAACTATCAATGACTAATAGGTGATAAATTATATCTATTGGATAGCAAATGGATATCGACTAAAAGTATAGTAAGAGCTAATAAATTTCATTTCGCATTCTATTTACTCTTGTAGATAATAATTCGAGTCGCTCTAAGGGCATTTAGACTCAACACCATTGCACTAAGCAATCCTTCAATTTTACATTCCTTTGCAAGAGCAACAGCTGATAGAACTTACACTTCGAGACGATTACAAAACAGACTTAACAAAGTTGTTTGTTAGCATCTTATCTTCAGAAGAAGCAAAGGGAATCATGCCCGAAAACAACCGAGGTTGCATTGTCTCAGAACTGTGGTGCGGCCAGACACCCCGTGTGAAAATGACGGGTCGAAGTTCGCATGGACCCTTTCGCATTCGAGAATCTTGTTGACTCCTCGAACAGTGACCCTGGATTGGGTAAACACCCTCAGAGATATCCCTATCTGCGCCCTGCTGATATCCGTCCTACCGTAGTACCGGAAAAGGGAAAAGACAGGATCAGGATTCCTTTTTTGAAGCAAATTTCCGCCCTCGTATTTGAAGTGAGGGGTGGACAGGTCGTAAATAATGAGTGCTACAAGGAATGGAAGAGTTCAGAAATAACATGCAAGATGGGAAGTTCTTGTTTGGACTTCTGATTTCCTTTGACTGATTGTTATCATTTATTTAAATAAAGGGAAATTCTAGACAGATCTTTATATATTGCGGTATTTACATAGATAATCAGTTTGATACATGGGAAATGTGTCATTTAGAGTTGCCTAGCATTGTAATTGTTGTAACTTTCATTCATTAATATTGAAAGTATTCTTACGATACGTTTATTTCCCTGAGCGTAAGCAAAATATTTACATACTGTAGTTAATGTTGTTCAATGTATATAAATTAAGATTATATATTTGATATGTGAGCATAACTAGGTTTATTAAAATAGCATATTGGTATGCCAAAATAATAGGCTTGCTATTGTCGGGCTTTCTTGATTTTAATGCTTTTAACACAAAGTTAGCAAATTATATTTAAAAGATATGTAGGCATTTTTTTCGCTTGCTTTTCTCTTATTTGATAGTATAGTACACTCAGTCAGTGAGATTATTACTATGCTATAATCTGCTACACTGTAACATATGACTTTAATTCATTTGCCGAACATTTAAAAAGGTCATCTCTAAGTTAATCAAAAGCATTAATTACTCGATGAAATTTGTGTACATATTTTCTATTAATTATAGTATTTATATACAGATTTTGTGAAAATAACATTTTGAAAATCGATTTTATTACACCACATAACAGTAACATGCTATTCTATACATTATTGTTAAATTTGAAAGCCAGCAATCAAATGCTGTATTTTAAAGGTTTATTGTCTTTTTCGCATGTCAGATACTTTGAACTATAGAAGACCTACTAGAACAACCAATATGTGGCAGATTCAACGTTACCCAGGTTGCAATACAGGAGACTGCTACAACACACTCACATTGTGCCACAGCAATTTGAACAAACACTTCCAATATAATTTCTGGAAGGCCTGTATCATTCTTCCTATACTTTGCCCAACTGAAGTCAGTAGATTTACCATGCCTGTCCTCAGACACGAAAGATTTCACATCAATTTCGAGTTTCGAACCAAGCAACCTTGTTTCGCAAATCCGGCACATTTTTCCAGGTTTGTCAGAGCCTTCTTGGAAGCTATATAAACTTAGCTGAGAACAAAGAGATTAACTTATATACATTACGAAGGGCTTTCAAAACAGCACCGGCATGTTGTCACCTCGATTTTAACTGGCTGCCATCAGGAGAATTATAACCTTATCATGCTTGTTTTACCACTCTACGGTTATTATTATTATAATTATTTTGCATACTTTAGGATAATTCGACCTTGACCTACAATTTAACGTTGATTCCGAACCCCGAACAAGCATCCATGCCACAGCCAGTATTCGAACCTGAAACCTGTGGTCAAAGGCCAGAACCTGTGGTACCAAAAAGGCAGCTCTGAGCTACTTATAAGACCAACTGATTTTTAAATTATTTTCATGCTTCCTTTTTTTCTTTCATTTGGAAACTTATCCTGCATATATATATATATATATATATATATATATATATATATATATATATATATATATATATATATATATATATATATATATATATATATTATATATATATTATATATATTATATATATATATATTTATATATATATATATATATATTTTTGTGAAGCAAAATTCCTGTCTTACTCCTGCCTTCACAAAAATTTCATTGAATTTATGATTAACAAAAGTAAATTCTAATTTTAAAAATTTTAAACTACAATGGAAAATAAATGAATTAAAAAAATTAATAATCTAAATAACTAAAATCTTTTGTAATTTAACAGCAATTACATAATTAAAAATGTTTATTTAACAACATTAACAGTGTTAAGAGAATTAAAGATTAACTTTTTCATACAAATGTAAATAATGCATCGATTTTCTGTTGAGAAGATTTTTTAAAAAATGTCATAGTTTACCTTTATTCTATTAATTTTGCTACAAGAATACTTTTAATTGTAAGGACTTTCAAGAAGTTTATTTATTAGTGCGTAGTCCTTTCGAAAGTGACCATAATGACTCTATATATGCTATGAAACCGCATCAAAACAATCGCCACTTCTCTCTTCAAGATAAACATCCCAAAAAGACATTAGATGACACCAGAACCGTCTCTGCAACAGACACTGACGTGTATCACATGGTTTTTCTGAAAAGGATGTCTCTTTGGAGGCGCCGCATGTCATCTCGCTGCGCAATGTCAGGGTGGACAATTTTGTCTCTGTTCCAGGCGATCCTGAGTCACGCGAATCTCATTCCGAGGGGTGGGCGGACAAAAAAAAAAAATCGTCTTTTTCACCCTTCCTAACAAAGAAGGACATTTTTTTGTATGCCGATGACAGACTTCTATCTGTTCTGAACTTGAAGGGAACCATATACAGAGTCAAGAAACGTTTTATCATGGTATGATGACAGAAACAGTAGTCGACAGTCCGGTGACAGCATTCTGTGTAGTTGGCATATTGAAAAGCACCTTTCAGTTATGTATGGGCTTGTTCTGGACAAATTTAGTGGCGGTTTTTTAATTGCCTCACCATTAATTGTCTTAACTGATTGTTTTAAAATTGAAAATGATTGAAAAAGGAAATGATCTTGTAAGACGTACACAGATATCTGTGGTAATAACTTATTTTTATGTATTCAAGAATTGCTAATATGTTTTCGAAAAGTTTTATCTAAGTTTTATTTAAAAAAATTTTCAATTAAAATTAGGTTTATCAAATGAAAACAAATTCACATTTTTACAATGTGTTTAATATACAACAATATGCAATTTCCAGTTGAAAAAGTTGCAAAACGACATTCATGGTACTAAAATGTGCATGCTAATTAATGTGCAAGGTACAAGGGTATGTGCATGTTAATTAATGTGCAAGGTGCAAGGGTATGTGCATGCTAATTAATAACGAAAAAAAAAATTATTAAAAATGTAATTTAATGGAAAATTTATATCACTAAATAAAATATAAAATTCATTCAGTGCATTCGAGTTCCCATACATTTTTGTAAATAAATGTTGCTTATTTTTTTAAAATTTTGAATAAAAAGAATATTACATTAGATATAGTAGCACTATAGTTTAACACATACGAAAAGAAGGATTCACATATAAATGCAAAATTATTAATATTATATATTTAATTATAAATAAATATATAAATATATAATTTTTTTTTTAAATATGATTTACTTTTATAAAGTATTTAATTTAAGAGTTTCGTTTTCAATTTCAAATGTTAACACAAAAAATAAATAATTAATTTTAAGTAAACATTACTAAATACTAACACAGCTAAGACAAAAATAATTTTAATTTTTTAAAACACAAAACATAAACATCGAAAACTTCGAAGAACAAAAACATTTTACTTCCAAATTACATTTTAAATATTTCGTACATTTGAAAAGAGCAAATAAATGTGATCTTTATATTAATTAGTTCCTGAGAATTTAAAAAATTGCAGATGAAGCAAATGTTCTGTAAAGATTAAACAATCCTTCAAAATTCCGTTCCCGAAATGCATGTATCTAAATTAGCCTTCTTTTAATTTTTCTATTCCATCTGCCCAAACTCTCTGCTGCCTCGCATTAATTTACTTAAGAAATAATTTACCCTCTCTCTCTTTCGTGTTTGCATTTCCAATAAGCAAAATAAATTATCTTGCATCTTCATATCCAGAAATTTAATGGCGCCTGACAAAATCGCACATTTTTGCATTTTGATAAAACGTTCGGTTTCAACCATCTGCGAGAAAAGAACTCTTAATTTCACTTTTTACAGTTATCTTTTTTTATTTGTCTAGAATTCAGAATCATTTAAGCGTAGTCATTTTTAACACCACCATCACGTCTGAGTTGCTTCGATGCTTTGCTCTCAGAGGAATGTTGAGCTAAGTCAATGATTTGCAATGGAATAAAATCTCCCTTTATAAAATGTTAGCAAGATTCCATTTAGGTATTTTATTAGCACATCAAGATGGGATGTTTATTTACTAGTTATTGCATTTTCTGTAATAAAATTAATGGGACAAATTTTTTTGTCATCAGAATTTTGCATTTGATCGAAATGTTTATTCGCTGTGATGTTTACAGTATGTAAATCGAATTGAGTTTATTGTATTGTTAAAATCATTTTAACCGACAAAAATGCATATATTACAGAAACTCTCGGTAATTTGTGCTTCAAGGGGAATTTTTTTAATTATTGTTCTGTAGTAAATAAGTTATATAAGATAATTAGAATATATAATGTATATAATGGCAAGTATCTCGTAGGGTGTTCATAAAATTAAAAAATTATATGGAAAAAAATTGTTACATATTTTTGTTATATTTTTAAGTAGCATTTCCTTTCGTAATTAAAATTTTTTTAAAATTTAAAATTGATTTTCTTTAAATTATGATATCTATATCTTTTAAATTATTTTAAAATCATATTAAAATATTATTGATTATTTTCTGTAACAAAATTTTTTATTTAATTTCTTTATGATTTTTTATGTCTTTTATAAGAATTAATCTTTTGTTTTATTTTTTTCTGTTTTTAAATTTACATTGTACTAAAAATGGTTTATATACATATATAGATGTATATATACAGAGAGAGAGAGAAAGAGATAAATTTCAGTCATATTTAATGTAATTTTTATGTGACAATTTTAGGCATTTTGATTAAAAATATTTTTTCTTATATATATGTACATACACTCAAGAGCCAAAACATTATGACCACCTGTCAATAACGAATTGACCCACCTTTGGCGCGCAACACAGCTTCAATCCGCCTTGGCATGGATTAATACCACCACTTAATACCATTTAAATACCACTTCCACCTGATCACGTGCCTTCCACGTCATCCAGGCGAGTTCATTACAAAATGTAGGGGTGGTCATAATGTTTTGGCTCTTGAGTGTATATTCATTATATTTCTCAACAATATTTAAAGAATTTCTTTTAAATTCCACATTAAATAGTAATAAAATTCATTAAACCGACAGGCCTGTTTTTATAAAGCATGACATTTTATTAATATTCAAATTTCTTTCACCTTTATCTGCTAGACTTTTTGCGGCCTTATGGCCAATTGGCTTGCGCTTTGGCCTTTGTTTCCACAGGCTCCAGGTTTGAATCCTAGCGATTGCATGAAAGTTTGTTAGTGGTTTGGAATCCACTTTAAACTGTAGATCCCGGTCTGTTTAGCCCTCGTGTGCACAAGATGATCGTAGAACGACAAACCAAACCTTGCTGGACTTTTTATAAAAACTGTATAATATTTGTATAATTTTTTTTTTTTTTTTCTTGTAAGACATATTAATAATCAATATATTTATGTATCAATCTCGAAAAAGATATGGAATAATCTTGAATATAAAAATGATTGGGAAAAAAACCCTCTACTAACAGTATTTATAGAGCATTTCTCTACAGAGGGAAAAATGCGACTTGACTTACTCTCCTTTCGAGATGAGAGCAGGAGGAAAAATCTCTTCGTACTTAATTTTCTCTTCGGGCGTTTCTTGATTAAATCCGGGGCGAAATGACACCTCGTTCCGAAAAATTAAAAGTCGCGCCAAATTGCAGAAATTTTCGTCGACCGAGCCAAAAACTTTTAACTCAGGCGGGATAGGGGTGAGGGGGATGAAATGAATGCAGGGGGGATGGCAAATGGGGGTAGAATACTAATCGGATAATGTCGTGTGAGTGGAGTGGAGTTGTAATTAGCGCGACCAAACGATCCGTAATAACGCTCGTCCCCTTTTCTGATGTGGTTCAATCGTCTGTGTATTGCAGAAAATTTTTCGTTGCTGGAAAAGGGAGTGTCCCCATACTTCAGAGATGATAGTTTAATTTTCACAGGTTTAGATTTTCAGACATAACATTTCTCTCTTTTTTTTTTTTTATCTGCTTAATTAAGAGGCGATTGGATACAGAATTGATTATTCCTCAGTAGTCGTGCTGATTTGGTAAAGAGTTTACCATTCTGTTATATTAATGGTTTTAATCATGGCAGCCGTGATGATTAAATTAATTAAATTCGTAATTCTGATTCATAATCGCTTTCTCTAAATAACTTTTGATTTGATCTACAAAAATTTAATTGCATATGCATTTAAATTCAATTGAATAATTAAAGTGAAATTTAATTGTATTTCTTCCCAGGCCAAGAATTATTTGTGCTGGAATTGTTAGAATTAAAATAAGGATTTTAAGCATTGTAACTTTTGATTCAAGTGATTTTATAATGAGATTTGATACCAGATTGATTAAGAACGCCAAGTATTACACACAATAGACTGGGAAGGAATGTATGTATAAATAACTGAAATTTATGCAAGTACATTGTTTACTTAATGTTTTACATCGAATTCAAAGGAGAATTTTGTTTTAAGCTATCAATGTGTTATGAAACCGACAGGAAATTTTATATTTATCATGTTGTTGCTTTCAAATGTAGGACACTTTGATCATGAAATCATTCGCTAATAGAACTGGAGAGGTTCAGCAAAATTGATTAATTTAATTAATTTGCTGATATTATTATTATTATTTTTATTATTTGCAAATTAATTATTATGGGCTTATTACTTTATAGGGATTAAATATATTAAAAAAATTTTAAAAATAACAAATGACATATAAGATAGACATCCATGATAACAAATCACATTTATCTGTCACAAACCTTGACCATCCTTAACATTATTGTTTTATTATTTGCAAATTAATTATTATGGGCTTAGTACTTTATAAGGATTATAGTAAATATTTTTTAAAACAATTAACAAATGACATATAAGACAACAAATCACACTTATCTGTGACAAACCTTAACCATCCTTAACACCATCAATTCATCCTGAGCAAAATACAACAACAAAGAGTCAGATGCTTTGAAACGATAAGATCAGCATCGGAAAAAGGATGCCGTAAAAAATAAAGAAGAAAAAGAAAAGAGCATTCGAAGTAGATCGGAAAAAAGAAGAAGAGCCCTTAGAAATTGGCGCAGGAGTCACGTATTGACGATATCGGAGACAACTCATTTCCTCTCTTTAAGGGCTTCAGTGACACGATCTCTGCTCATCCCCTCATTTTTCTCCACCCCCTTTTTCTCGACCCCCTGCTCCACTTGTTATCTGGAAGTCTGCAACATGTGGAGACTTGTTGAATTTTCTCTGTCCTCCCGCTGATTCTTTTCTATGGATGGCCTCCCGCATCGTTGTTGATCCAATGGACTATAGGAAAACGGGCAGTGTGTGGTGAAGCAGCTTCTGTCTTGAAAAGCGTGGCATTTTATTTTTGTGAAAAGAAGGATTTCTAGGGTAGAAAAGCAAGTAACAGCTGAATATATCTCCAGTGAGTAATGTTATTTAAGGAGCATCTCCCTTGGAGTTAATGTTATTTTAAACTGGTTTTTGCTGCATGGGGGTGTGTCAAGGGAGGTAAAGAGGTGAAGAAAAGAGGCAAAGAAAAAAGGAAACTCTCTCAAAATTTCTAAGAAAATTAGACCTTTAAAGCGAATTTTTTTAAATAATTAAAGTCTTGTTGAAATATTATTATTATTAGCATCCTAGTTTATTAATTAATGTTTCCTCAATTATTTTTTGACAATTGAGGTTCTGTTTTCTTCCAACCGTAATAAATGAATTATTAAATACTTTATTATTTTAAAAATATCAAGAAATATTATTTTTACAGATTTGCATTAATTATGAAATTTTAGTTATGTTTGAAATATATTATTTTAGAAGTCTTGTAGTTTTTCATCAGTATTATTATGTTATTACATTTAAGGGATATATGTGCTTTATATCATATGCACTGTATATGCAAGGAATAAATCCATTTTCTTTTCGACAAATGAATTGTTAAATTTTTGCAAATAAATAAATAAATAAATAAATAAATAAAAATAAAAACCAGACTGGAATAGAAAATTGGAAGTGAGAAGAAAATTAAAAGTTTAATTAGACAAAAATAATCTCAGTTGGTGAATATGATCAAATAGCAAGTACTTTAAAAGGATGAACTAACTATAGACTTGTATTTTAAAAATTTTAGTTTTACATCATTGCAAAGAATTTAAATTCACCCTGACATGGCATATGATTATTATGACATTATTATGACATGGCATATGTAAAGAAAAGAGAAAGAAAGACAAACATATTTGGATTCGTACTTTTATACATATATATATACTTAAAAGTACCATAAGTTTAAAAAATGGAGAATTCTTCTCTCTTCCGAGGCTACAACAGAAGTAGCAATTGATATGTGTGAAAATTTCACAACTTTAGCTAAATCCGAAATTTTTTTCCAGAAAACAAATCAGCTCTCATCAAATAAAAAGTATTAAAAAAGAAGAAAGAAAAAAAAAGTGAAACAACGAGAGAGGGAAAGGAGGAGGGTGAAAGCGGGAAAAAGAAAAGAAAAGCGCGTAATTGATCCGAAAGTCGAGAGGTTGTTCCCGAACCAAAACCAAAAAACGCAAGCAGCAGCAGCAAGCTCTCCAGAGAGGACAACTGACGCAGATGAGCGATCGCGAGTTGGGGCATTTCAATTAAGCGGCGAAACATCTTTTGTCAATTAAAGAGCTAATGTTCGCACAAGCTGCTGCCTATGGAACTGAAATGATCCTTGCTCGAGCTCTTGTCATTAGACGCCGGCTTCGGGCATTGTCTAAACTCCCATTTAGCAATGGCTGCAACCGACTATTGATTGAAAAAGCACCTTCCCTTCCCCCACCTTCGATATAACTACTGTTCCGTCTCACTGATCACTGGAGGGTCGGCTTATTGCAGCGCCACTGCCATTAAGGGCGGATCGGAAGATTTAATAAAAGAAGTCTAGTGGTATAGATGTCGATTTTGAACATCGGGGATTATTTCCACCCCTTGTTTTTGATAAGCGATTTGTGAGGCTGCTTTTTTGTTTATTTCCTTATGCAAAGAGATTGAATGGGAATAACTCTTGTTAACTGGTGGAATTGATGACGCTGGTAATGGGGTTCTCAGGTGGAAGTGTGATGTTCGCATGCCCCATTGATTAGTCCATTTTTCTTGTGATGAATGCCAGAAATTCGGCATATCGGAATAGATTACTCAAATAAGAAAGTATTTAAATATTGTTTCAATATTTAAGTACCAATTCAAATGCAAAAATATTACCTAAGCATTATGATCCTAGGTATTCCAAACATCAAAATTTAAATTCAATTAATAAGGAAAGAAAATGTGTTTTTTAACTGATTGCACTTATAATAGACGCCTTTATTTAATTTTCTTAAAATTAAAATTTGAAATTGATTGCAAAATACGCCCTCCACCTATATAATACTTGTAATATGTACGGTGTGTCCTCGATATATCGTACATAAAGTCAATATATGAGAAAGCTATATAAACCATAATTTTATCTTAATTACATTTTAGGATTTGAAAGCAACATAAAGTAATTTAAACTAACAGATTTCTATTAACTTATTCACACATAAATTAACTTGTTTTGTTTTACCACCTTAAAACTTTCCATCCTCTTTCTGCTAGTAGACTTGAAAACATTAATTAAAATATCGGTTATTCAATTTCATTTGATAGTTTGTAAACAGTGTCTCCTTTTACAACCTTTTCGAAATTTTGTTTTGTCTTTTGGGGGTTTTGTTTTGTTTTTTGTATTTTTTTCAAATAATCATGCGAATATCGAATGAGCATTATAACGAGGGGCACTGTATTTTAGATATCCTAGTTAAAAATGCTCAATAAATCATAATATTATCAATTAAAGTTTGTTCAACCCACCCCAAACAGACTCGGTCAGGGTATCTTTCCCCATAGTTCAATGTTCTTCAAATATCTGTGTACATAACCTCGACCACCCACATTAGCCTGTGGTTGTGGCACAGTTTTGATAAAGACTGTCAAATACTGTAATGAAGTGGGTCCTGCGAAGTTTATCAGGGACTTCCAGGTCCGTCCGACAACAGTCCAGAAGAAGATCTTAGTGAGATCTTCGGATGCGGATTTCCCTTTTCCCAGTGCGGAAGAGACAACTTCCGCTCATTAGCAAATGGCCGCAAGGAAGTCATTATTGATGGGTTTTTGAGATCTTCCGAAAGCTGCCTGTGCTACTGCTAACATCTATTAACCATCCGGGCGTGCTTCAATCTGTTTTTTTCTTTCATGATAACTCTTTAATGAGGTGCAAGCTTAATTGAGTTAGTTCCTTTAGCACTTTCAAATGACATCTTAATAGTTGTTACTTCCTCCTGTCCTAAAAAGTGTTGTAAGAAGTTTAATCAAGCTTAATTTTTAACGACTCAAATCACGAATTATAAGAATGTATTTTGTAGTTCGCTTTCAGTTATTTATTTATTGATTTTATGATTTCTTTTAAATATCTCCTTTTCCTTATTATAGTTCAGATTTATAAGTTCACAGTATTAATTTATTTGGAGAATTGAAATTTCTTACCAACATGGTTTTTAATTAGAGCTATAAAACTTAAAAATTTGTGATGCGGGTGAAAAAAAGTATACAATACATTATGCTATGTTTTATATAGATTAAACAATAAAATGCATGCATTTAATCATAAAAAAAGAGGGGGGATAATCTAACATAATAAAATTAGGATATAATTATTCAAAAGTCAAACATACTAATTAATAATATATAATATATATTTACTAATACATAATGTACTATTCATGTTCTTTTTAAAGATAAATATAATAAATAAATAAAAATGCTTTCTTATATAAAAGTTGTCAAATTTATACTCATCATATAAATAATAAGTATCAATGTGTCCTCACATATAGATCGGATGACTTATTAATCAATTAAATAAAAGGTCGTTAAGAAATTATACAATTTTATATTTCCATAGAATATAGTAAAAGTATTATAAATATGATACAAATAAATATTTTTTAAGCTTTTACTAATCACAAAGCAGCAGCACTAAATAATCAAGCATTAACATTCAACAGATTTGCTTTTATTATGATTAAATTACCCTATATTACTTATCAAAAGATATCGAGGATGTTTATATTCCTTTTATTTCTTTTCAATGCATCAAAATTTGATATGATGTTATATTCATAGATTTTTTTAATCTAATATGCAAAATGAGTAATTGAAATATTTAAGGAAATCAATTTGATAATAATTGATTGATTACCACGAGATAATCAATTTGAATTAAAGATAAACAACTTGATCAGTTCGAAAATATCAAGATAAACAATATATAAATAAATTTCAATACGAAAATATATAAATAATAAATATACCAAAGTTTTAGAATGACACCATAAATTGTGCAATTTCATAGTAATATAATATATAATAATCATGCAATCTTTCTATAATTTTATATTCATACAATTTACTGCTGTTGATGATTGTAAATTTATTTTACACAAGAAAAATATTTTTACTATTTTACATTAAGTAAAAGATATTTTAATGGGAAATTCAATTTCTATTTATTTTTATTCATCATCATCATCATCAATAGCACGACAGGCTTGGGGTGGGCCAAAGCTTTTCTTTGAGGAATGCATCCTTGCAATATGGTCCTCTAATTCTTAACTTTTCGTACAGTACAGGTCAAACTCCACCTCCCTCTTTGACCAGTGGCTTTTATTTATGTCCCCTGGTGCAAAAAAAGTACTTAGTGCTGAATAAATGCTGTTTTAGAAATTATCAGAAACTGCTTAATCTTAATGTTTAGTGCACTCACAACAACATGCCTAACACAAAATAATAAAACCCATTTGTTATCAATCTGGTTAAAAAAAGATAAAAATAGTAAAGTTATTTTTGTATTGTCTGGAAAGTGAAAAATAAGCATCTGATACTTAGTGTTATTGATCTTCTATGAGTATTTCAATACTCTTAGACTGAAATTTCTTAGCAAGATAAGTAACAAAGAACAGTGATAAAAATATTTCCCAACGCAATTAAATCTGAAATCTTTGTACTTGCTGTGCCCAATAAGTAAGACCATTTTTTTCTTTTCAAAACTGTTTATTTATTCTTCCAAATTTATTTCATCAAGTTAAAATAATCCCCTCCAGACACAATACACTTATGCCAACTTTTTCCAATACACAATGCATGCTAAAAAGTCATCGGCAGGGATAGCCTTCAAAGCGCTCGGCGATTCACGTTGAATCTCTTCAATCGACTCAAAACGGTGTCCCCGGAGGTGGTATTTTTGAGTTTTAGGGAATAGCCAGAAGTCTCACCCTTGTGAATAAGATAGTTATTGGAACGATATGGTTTTTATTTTCTTGGGAAAAAGTTACCCCAAGAATAAATGCAGTGAAGTACATTCAGTATTTTCGGTACCAATCGAGATTTGACGCATTTTGAGGCCCAAAATGGAATTGACCGATCCTTTTTCGAAACTCCAACATCATCCAAGGTCTCCTAATTGTAAATCGACGGTTTGCAAGACCAAATCTTTAATTTTTGGATGTGAGCTTCGTCCGTTGAGGTTGATGGTCGGCTAGAACGCTCTTCGTCTTCAAGCATTCTCTGCTTCTTTGAACTATTTTTACCACTTCTAAACATTTCCTTCCTATATAGGAATGCTCACCAATGCATTTGCAACATTCTATACGTTTACACCAAAAAAAAAAATTTAAGGCAACTCTTTGCTCAATGCATTCAGACATTTCAAAAATCGCCAGAATCCAATTTTAGCGTCTCACAAAGCCAAGCGTAACTCCAACACTAATGAATATTTCGACGTCAAATTTCACACAGATGTCAAGAACAGTGCCAGAAACCTAAAAATGAAAAAAAATTGAAATTCCATAAGTCCCGGTAATTTTAAATTGAAAATTTGTCTTTTTTTGGACACAGTAGTAAGTGAAAATTAATATAAACTTCAATGTTTGTAAAAAATATTTCAAGTATTGTTCTATTTTTTAACATCTCATATATATATATGACTAATAAAACAGTATACTGTATTAAATCTGAAAAGTTGAGAAACTGAAATATATGAGATTATTTAACCAATCTAAGGAAATCTTTTCTCTCGAGAAAAGTCTATATCTTTTTTTCGAAACGGGGAAACGAAGAAAAACTGACCGTTAAAGAACGACCCTTTGTCCCATTTCTGAAGAAATGGCACTTTTCCCTCTCTCCCTTTCTTTCTGTCGGTGGAATCATTACGAAGAAAAAAATAAAATCCCCTTTAATCTTCCATCCGAGATGAGAAATGGGTAAAAGAGGGAGAAAATCGCAGGGGGGTGGCGTAGGATAAAGGGAGGAGGATGGTCCGCTCGTTCTCTAACTTTCTATCGAAAAGAGACTTTTCATTCGAACTTTGATCTACTGCAGCCGATGCGAAAAGTCATGGAAGCGAAAGTGAAGAAAGAAATAATCAGTTGAAGGTTTCAGGAAATAGTGGTGCGAGTCTCAAAGCTTTACCAATGATTCAAAAAGATAATAGATGTATATAATACTATAGGAAAATATTAAATATATAATTTTCAATGCATGAAAGTAGTAAATCCTAAGTCAAACTTTTTTTATATTGGTTCATAATATGAAATCGATTTAATTACATCTATCGTCACTTAAGTTCATTCTTCTCAGTAATTTTTAATATTTCAAGTGCTAAAAATTTGACAGTGATCATTATTTATTACGTTTTTATATGATAAGTTAAGTGTAAATAAGGAAAATTAGTAAATAAATAAATATCACAATTATATATATATATACTTTTATTTCGTTCAAATGAAAAATTACCATAAGATTATAATTTTAAACATTTGTAGAATTCAGTGCCATATATTTTTGATATTTATAGGATAAATTTATTTAAAAAATATTATACTTTTAAAATATCAATGAATTTAACATATGGGTTATTTTTAGTCAAAAGTTCTTTGCTCCTCAAAGAAGCTATAGTTAAATTTTCTACATATTTAATATATATATTTGATGTGTTTACAAATTGAACAATTGAATTGTAGAACAAATTGAATTTTATAAAGCAATTTATTTAAATTCTCCTTAAAAACATTATATTAATTTTATCGATGATAAACTACAAAACTGAATTACCTCAAAAATACTATTATTAATTAATTAATTTTTTTTTTTTTTTGAGAAATCAACCAGTACTTAAACATTCAGAATAATCAAGCAAAAATGTTATATATTTCAAAATTAAAATTAATTTATTATTTAAATAAAATTTACCATTTACGTTTTAATAAATCCATAAATAAATAATAAATAATAATAAATAATTAAAAGAAATAATAAATAATAATTAATAATTAAAAGAAATTTGCCAACTTAAATTCCTTTTTTTCCTTGTCTCCTTCTTTTTTTTTAATCAACAAAAAAAAACTTAAATAAAGACATTTGATATCAAAGCATCAGTAAAATCTTATTTCAATAAATTTTACTGATGCTTTATATCAAATATCTTTATTTAAGTCTTTTCCTTTGTGGACTTAACTCACTATTGAGTTCAAAGCAAATCCTCACAGCACCCATCCAAATAGCGTTTAAAGACAAATCCCTGATCTCACTGGCCAGAATTCAAATATCCCTTTTCCCTGTAATAGACAAACATTCAACCAAAGTGGCAAAAGTGAACGAGAGACCTTTATAAAAAAAGCGAGAAAAAAAAAGAGAGAATCACCTAACCTAGATGGTAGACCCTTCTCCCCTAGTATTCCCTAGTCGACTATTTTCCAGCATCTCCCTTTTTCGTTGACAATTTTCAATTTTAGGGGACGCTGTCTATTTAGCCCTCCTTTTTTATAGCCCTCTCGGACGTTACCAAAAACTCAATCCCGTTCTCTCTTATCGCTTTGCTGGAGATGTTATCGAAGAAGCATTGAGAGAGAGGGCCGTATCTGAGTCGGGGAGAGCAGTAAATGGAATTTTTTTTTCTCTCACCGAAGAGTTTTTCTTTTAGGAGAGAGAAGAAACCTTTCTCTTGTGAGCACCCCTTCGAGATTTGTGGGATTGGTTTTGATCTTTGACGGGAATAATGGGGGACATTTAACCCCTAATTGAGTTCAAGGGGGTGTGGCTGGGAAGAGGAGGATGAAACGATTCCATAGCTTTTCGGTTTGATCAGAAGTCGCTTTTATTTCTCATTTTCTATTCTCTGGTTTATTGAAAATCTTTGTTAATGTTTCACTTTAACCGTGTTGAGTTGTCCTTATAAGATATCATTTCAGAGAGTTAATTTTAGTGCATGCTTTTTGATAAATCATTACTGGTTGCTTGACTGACATCGGGCGGCCTGATGGCCAATTGGCTAGCTCGCTGGACTTTGGTATCACAGGCAGATTCGACAGACAGATTCGAATCCTGGTTGTGATATGGATGTTGAAAGTGATTCGAAATCCACATTAAACTGTAGGTCCCGGACTAATTAGCCTACAGTAGGCAAGAAATGACTGCAGACAAACTTGCGACAAACCAAAAGCAATCAATGACATCTGATATGTTGAGCGTTAACATTAATTAAAAAAGAAGGGCCAAGCTTTTAATATTTAAACACGAAACATTGCAGATTCAAAATTTTAATGACCCACTGATAAATTTAGATAAAAATTTTGTTTATAAAATTGAAAAAGAAGTGTTTTATAGCAATTTTCCAATAAAGTTTTTAAAGATTTTTTTATACATTTATTACAAAATGAATTTTTTTAAATGATATATTTTAATTTTATTTATTTAAATAAAGCTTCTTTCAAAATAAAAATACTTTTTTTCAAACAAAAATCTTATATCTGCATTCAAAATTATAAAATTAGGTATGCATTTTACAAAACCCAACTAAAACTATAAAAGTTCTTCCTATAAATGATATTTTTGAGTTTCTCAGATATTTGCTGTTTCGGTGAATAGCATTATAAATTTCCTTATAATATATGAATACTAAAAGACAAGTACAAAAAATATATTTTTTAAAAGTGAATTTATTTCTAGCTTGAAAGCAAGAGAAAAAAATTGTAAGAGAAAACAACGATAAAAGGAAACTTTCGCTTGTTTGAAAAACAGCCCTTCGACTAAACCGATCCACGCAGAGACGTTCCTGAGAAATCTACTATCCCTCTTAAAATATAAATAACAGAACAAAAGAAATATTAAAGATTCTCCATCGTATTCTGAGAGCAAGAACGATATGCATAAAAGAACCGTTGATGGCATGCAGGGACTGAATTTTCAAAAGTTTTGCATTTTTTAAAAATGTCTTTTTTCTGCTAGAGATTAAAAATAATCATATTTTTAAAATTATGAATTAAACAACTTCCGAGATTCATGAACATATTTTTGCATCCATTCGAAAAAGTTTTAAGATAAAACTGTTTCCTTTTTTCATTAGTATTTTTTACTAATAAACGAGTGGGAATTTTGAAAGAATTCAACAAAGGTTGAAAGAATATTTTATGTATATTAAGTATACATATATTTACTGGAAAAAGTTTATTTTATACTTAATTATAGTTTGATTGTAATATATATTTTACTTATAACAGTGATCGCGAAGTGACTTCACCAGTAGATCTAAAGGGATTATTTCAGATTTTTAAAATGCATTAGTTTGGAGATGGTTTAAATTTAGTATAAAATATTGCACAAATTCAATGCATATTTAATTTCTTTTAATGCATTTCAGCTAGATATTAACAAATCATTTCTGGAACCTTTTAAAAAATTGAAAAACTAAAAAGTACAAGAATAATTACATATAGGTGAATTTAAAATATACTCTGTTCATCCGCATTTTTAAAATTTCAAAAACTCCACATGATCCTTTTCAGAAAACCTTCGGGGACGGACATAAAATCCTTTATTTTTTACAACTTGGAATTTATACTTGACTGATGTTCCCAGTATCTGTAGTCGGAAGATAAAATAAAGAGCTAGGAGGGGGCAAGGCGGGGGTCGCTCAATATATAGAGATATCTTCATGAAAAGGCTGAGCCTGGCAACAGCTGGGTCGGTGCTTATAGGGGGTTGCTTTAATAGACTTGGAACGATTTAAGTTTTCGTCTGTTCTCTCCCACCCCGGGGTATACTTAAGGGGTTATTACTTCGTGGATGTACAAGCTCCTTGTGTCTTCTAGATTGAAGCTCGTATTATTTTAAGAGAAAAGGAGTCGTGTTGTTTTGGAGAAGATAGGATTTGCTCTGCTCGCTCAAACGTTAAGCATGTACTTTCAGGTTGCATTGTCTTTTGATTTAAGCTGCTGGGGTTATTTTTTGTGCTTGAAATACTTGACTGTGGTGTATTTTCTTTTATTCTCTGTATTTGTAAATTTGCATGTAGTTTTTGAAAATATTTTGGAAATACTTTTTAAACGTGACATAATTTTTGTGCTTGAAAAATGGTTTTCCAATCTTTAAGTTTAGTTTTGAGCCTTCAATGTAAAAATTTAAGAGTGATATGCATGTAAAGAACGTATTTTTAGAGACAGGCATATTGAATAGAAATGAAAAGAAAACCTTCCAAATATTGAATTTTTTTTTTATTATCTTCCATTGAACTATTTTTATTGTTTATTACTGATTATTGTTTATTATTGATAATCTACTGGTTTAAAATTGTGAAAAACCTATTATTTTAGAGGAAGCCTATGAAGCCAATGAACTATGTTTATAATTGATAATCTATTGGTTTAAAATTGAGAAAATTATTTTATAGGAAGAGAACCTATGTTTATGATTGATAATCTATTGATTTAAAAAAACCTATTATATTATAGAAAACCTATTATAGAAGACATATAAAAAATTTAATAATTTATAATAGTTTGTAATTAAATATCAATTAACAATGTAGTTAAAGCGCGTTTTCCTAAACAGTAAAACATTATATATACATATAACATAAAGATGCATTTAACAATTCAGTTTTACATAAAAAAAAATATAATTTGGTAAAAATATAATTCTACAATGTACATTTAATATTTAGATTGTTCAAAGTTAATAAAAGGGATTTAATTTAAAGTTTAACTTAATTTTTAAATGTATTGGCATAAAATTTTTAGTTTCAAAACCGAATATGAAGTCACAAACTTTAGAAAATTAGAAAAGTTAAATTGAGTCCAGATGAAACTTATTTTCATTGCCATCCTCTTTCCTTGCTAATGATAAGAAGAAAATTCTAATTTTGGGAAAACATGCAACAAAATTAAGAGCGGACTGGGAAGTTGTGGTTTTCGTATTTTTGCAAGCGGATTGGCAATGGTTTTCCCACTGTATGAAGAAGAAAATTAGAAAAGTAAAATAATAATAATAAAGTGAGAGAGAAACAGATTCACGCCTTTTCCCATTTTTCTCACCGAGTTAAAAACTTTACTTAAAGGGCATTTATTAAGCTCCTCACGATAGCCGTGGAAATATCTCGGCTTCATGTTCCAACTTTTTATTTATTTATTTATTTTATTTTTTATTTTCTGGTTTCAACTAAGTTGTTTCCTTCAGACCAGGAAATGAAACCAAGAAATCACGCATCAATGACTGTGGAAGAAAAAAAAAAAGTACAAATTTACACATCAATAAAAACACAGTCTGAAATTTTGTACAGGGGATACTTTGCACACGATCCTTTATGTTTTAGCATTTGCATAAAACACACACTTTTGCTCTTCACTCTTTTGCTAATGGACACACACTCCATTTAACCGTTGTTGAAAGGGAGGATAGCGGTATGTGTATTAGCTCAAGCTACCGCAAAGCTTAAATTGTGAGAACTATTTATTTTTCTTTCAAGTGAGATCTTTTAGAAAGCATTTTGTTAAGGGCACGAGACATAGAAAGCTCATTTGGAATGCTCACTGTGAATATGTTTCGGTCGCATACGAAATTATCCATCTCATCTACCCTGATACCTAAAACTGCTCTATTTTTTGTACTTTGCGAGACCAAGAAAATATTAAAAGTGAAGAAATTATAGAGTTAAAAAAAATAATGACACTCGAAATGTTAAAATTTCAATTAATGATCAATTAATTTTATGCCAAGATATTATTTTTTTTATGTACAAATTACAAAAATTATTTATGACAGCATTTCTTTGTTCATATTTTTATTATGAGAATAGCTTTCTTTTTAGATTAATCGAAAATTGCTGAGATTCAATATGTAAATAAAAGATGTGCTTATAATGAATATTAATTGTTTCTTCATGTATATAATTTTTTTCTAATTCCTTTTGAAAACTTTCAAACAATTCTAATGTAAATTCAGAGACAATTGATATATTGATATTGACATATCATTTTTTTTTTTTTTTCTGATTTCCTTTGCCAATTTTCAAGTGACAGTTTCATTGCAGTTTGTTTTGTTATTTCACTAACTTATTTTAAATCTATTCTATAAATTGTTGGAAGCTTTTTATTGGTATAATGCTTTATAATCTGGATTCAAATTTTTTGGAGAATCTACCGACTTACTTTTATCTAACTAACTAACTCTCTGGCACAATAGCCCGTGGTAGGCCTAGACCGTTAGGCCTACTGGCAGATTTCGAGATGCTTTCTACAGGAGATGTTTTTTTTTACGGGGTACGGGCATCAGCTGTACGCTCTACAGTCATATTAGACAGGGATCTACAGTTTAACGAACCCGAAACCTGGGGCACAGTACGCAAGAGCCTTAGTCACTCGACCCTCAGGATCTCTACTTTTACCTATTAAAATTTATTTAACTGAAATGCTGTCACACTGCAAGGAAAGGAAATAAAAATCGCTTAATCACTAACATACAAAATCTCCAAAATGAAAGTAATATAAATTGAATATTGCTGAGCATGAGACATATTTATTTTTAAACATAAAAAGAAAGTATGTCTTATACACTGAAAAAATATAATATTATTAGCAATTAAAAACAAACAATGGATAACGGTCTGTACTAATAATAGAAAAACCGCGAACTGAATTTTTGTTGATTGAACTGATTGTTTTTGGGTTGAGGTGATTGACCATTATATCTCGTTTATCCCCCAGTAAACAATTTCGCTCTGAATTTGCAAATGCTGAGGTGTTAGGTGCGTCACGGTGTACCCCAGCTGTCGTTTCCTCTCATCACTCTCAAAGAATAGAAAGGAAAAGCCTTTGGAGATAAAATGAAATAATTATCCACTTCTATATTGACCCTGATAATGGCAGAGGAAACGGAGTGGAAAAACTGCCTGTCAGCCTGTGTCAGAAGGAAACGATTCGCCTCATGACAGACTAATATTTTTACAATTGGAGAAATATCGCAGATAATTTTCAGCGATAGGAAGAAAATTTGGTTGACTTGATTGTAAGCGAAAATATCGCCATAGCGTGTGTATGTGTTTGACAGGATGCGAGGTTTTGTGTCATTTGATTTCTATAAGGAATTATCTTCTCTCATTCAATTCCGGTTTGTGGTGGAGGTCTATTTCTTTTTCGGATATCCTGTCATGTCTTCTTGAGTCATCTTCTAACCCATGACGAGACATATAGACATGAATGAATATTGGGAGACTGCAACTAAATAGTTTGTGTCTAGTTCCCTATCAAAAACGGAAGCGAAATTTTTAATAGTGAAAGGGAACAAATACTACTTTAAAGGTTAAAGTTCAATTATAGTTTGCTGCAACTTTCCACACTGATCATTTGGAGCACTTTCATTAATTAAATTGCGATTAGAAATAATACAAGAAAATACGAATTTTTTATTTAAACAATTCAGTCTGAATAGTACTTGAAAGTAGATAAATGTGCTCTGAGAATTTTTCGTTACATTTTTAACTTTTGATTGAATAATTTCGATTAGCTTCATGTAACATTTTTTGTTTATGTTTGAGGTAAATAGCGAAATGATGTACAAGATTCAGTAGATTTTTAGCACAAAGATTTTGAGAAATTCGCCAGCTATATTATTAGATTAAATGGATTGTTTTAAGTACATATTTCTTTTTGTTTACTTATCCCACTTGATAGTCAGCAATATCTAGATCAAGTCCAAGAACCCATGTGGTCTCATGGTAGGAGGGCAAGGGACGATAGCTTCTGTGTCAGTGAAGTCTGATTTGGATTCGTAACGCTGAAGAAGGAGGCAGTGCCTTCCGAGCGGACTTTTATAGGAAACTACCACACATTTGCGTATCGTATGGGAGAAAATCCGGACTGCTCCCACCAGGTAGTCCGACTCCCGAGGCTGGATGCTGAACACCACAAACGCCATCGAGTCTCCTCGTATTTTGAAACAGTGGCTACAGGCAAGTCGCCAGCAGATTGAACCTCCGGCTAATACTCACCATAGGTGCGTTGCCACTGAGCCACGAGTCGGACACATATTTCTAACGTTTCACATTTACAATATTGCTTAGAAGAAAGCTGTTAACAATTCAAGGTTATGGCAGTTTCGAAAATATTTCAAACACTCATAGCTTTTATTTCTGTTTTAAAGAATCCAGCAATGTTTAGTAGCAATATCGCATTGAAATATTCTATTTCGTTATCTGACGTGGAATGATATTATCAGAACTATTAAGAAGGGAAACAAAAAAAGTGGAGTGCACTAAAAAAAAAAAAAAGGAGGAACATCATGTCATTTTTGGATAGTATCAGTAAACACGCAACAGATGGCACGTGTAACAAGATCATATTCATTGTCGCTTTTGTTTGAACTTGCTCGCGACATAAGCTTCGCGCCTACTCGAAAACCTTTTCGTTTTGCGGTCGGCAGAAGATAACCCGAGACAGCTCTTTTTTTAAAAGGCATATTTGCAATCTGGAATAATTTGCAAATAAAGTTATTCTATGTTAAATGTTTTATATCAAAAAGCTTTTTTAACAGATGTACGATGTATAAGTTGAAGCAAATGATATATTAGATATATTTAAAAAATACGATAGGATTAATACGATTTAATATAGGAATATTTTATTATAATCAAATATTATTTAGATGTTATTTGGTTTCCATGAATGTGTCTTGTATGTTGTTAATTTTTATACAGCTAAAATCTAATTTAAATATTATGGGAAGTACATGCGATTGTTGGAGCCTGATGGTCGAATAACTAGCGTTCTCGGGTTCGGGTCCCGGAGGTGCCGTGGATATTTGTAGTGGTTCGGAATCCACTTTAAACCGTAGGTCTCTGTCTAATATGACTGTTGGGCTAACAACCCTACACCATAAAAAACATCTTTTGTCTCGAAATCTGCCAGTAGGCAGACGGCCTTGGCCCACCAAGGGGCTGTTGCGTCAATGAAGAATACGTGATTTTTATGCTGCGATAGGTTAGTGTGATTGTATATGCTACCAGCGTTTCTCAATATTTTAAGGAATTAAAATTTTGATTATAATATAAAGTGAAGACATTACTCACCATTGCTAATGCCAATATAAATTACTTTATCACTTTTTTAGATTATTATTTTATATTTTTCTATATAATTCGAAGGTACTATATATAGAATTATATTTTTAACATAATTGAATAACACTGTTAAATATGCTATGCTATTAAATAAACGATTATATTCTGTTTCCAAAAATTCTCAACATTTTTCAACTATTAAAAATTGCGTATTATATTATTAAGAAATCATTTTTTTTTATTAAATATGCTGCTCAGAATTAAGTTATAAATAATTTAAGTACTTATGTTTGTAAATTAAAAATATCAAAATAATAGATTTGAAAATACAGTTAGGGCCACATTTTGGAATGTCTATATTAAAAATTTACTTTATTTATGGATTCATTTAAAAAGGGTGATATGGTGGTTGGTTCGTTTCTTGTTCCTTCATTTAATCTTCATAAAATTCTTATTTTTTAAAAATATATCTTATAAAAAAAGATTTATTTTTATTTAAAAGGTTGTCAACATGTTTTGAAAAGATTTAAATCTATCAATTTTAAATTAGCATTTTTGATAATCACAATTATTTTTTAGATAAATTAAAAATTTGCAGATGAATTCGCATTTAATATTTGTTATAACTGTATTGTACATGATGGAATTCAAGCGTTTTTATAAAATGAACTCTTGATATTTGCACAAGGATAATCACTATCACGGTTTTAAACATAAACTTTTCAAAAACAAGTTATTTGTTCAAAAGAAACTTATATTTCAATCGGAAACAATTTGAACAAACTGAAATTTTTTTTTTTTATTTCAAACCGCAGGACTGATTCATCTTCCATAAATAAACTAGAAGGATGAAAAAACACAGTCGAGGCGGCAGGCAGTCTGTTTCTTTCAATGGGCTTAACTCACGAGAGCAAAAAGAGATCATAAACTCATTTCTTAATGTAGCACACAGATAGTGAAGGAGTGGCTACAGGTTAGCACACCTGTGTGTGGTATCGGCGTCGGTGCTTTGATCTGTGTAAATAGCGGAACTTTTAAAGAGTCACGTATTGTCGTTTCATCTTGGCCCCCCCGATGATGAGCATCCGTTTTGAATAACTAATACGACGCAATCAAGAATTGTCTTTCAAAATTTTTGTGACGTCGTTTTAAATAATTGTTGAGAGACCTGTTTGAGGACAATTTTTCTTAATTGCTACAGGCTGATAAGTTTAATTAAAATATTACTCATATTTGTTGTATATAATATCACACTTTTGGTTCCAGAAATAAATTTTAGGGATGCCTTTCTATATTTACAATATTTCAACTAAGAAATACATTTTTATTCTACAGAATATTTGCGCCAATTTTTAAAATTCAGTCATAGATTTTATATGATGTCGCTTTAAATGATTGTTGAGTTTGATTTGGTTTGTCGCTCTACGGTCATCTTGTGCACACACGAGGGCTAAACAGATCGGAATCTACAGTTTAAAGTAAATGATTGTTAAGAGATCTGTTTGAGAACTATTTCCCTTAATTGCTACTGCCAGATAAGTTTAACCAAAATATTATTCAAATTTATTGGTATAAAATTTCATACTTCTTGCCTTAAGAAATAAATTTTATTGGTACCTTTCAAGTTTGTACAATTTCAACAAAAAATACATTTTTTATTCAGCAGTATTTGGACCATATTTAAAAAGTTCATAGATTTTATATGACGTCTCTTTAAATTATTAATGATAACTATTTTTCTTAATTGCTACGGGATGCTTAATTGCTATAAGTTTTACCAAAAATATTATTCATATTTGTTTGTATAAAAAGTTCACACTTCTTGGTTCAGGAAATAAATTGTAGTGCTGCCTTTCTATGTTTACATGACTTCAACTAAGAAATACATTTTCATTCGACATAATATGCACCATTTTTAAAAAATTCAATTCTTAATAATTCTTCAATGATTTTGAAATATAAAAATTGAAAAAAAAGATGAATTATTATCTTCTTTATTGCATTCGATTCAGCATGGTACTCTGCTTTAAGTCTCAGTCCAAAAAAAAAAAAATATAAAGACGAATTTGTCAATGCTAAATAGCAAAGCGACGTTCAATTATGCTTGAACAATTAAAAAATATTAGACTTAAAGTAATATATTGAATTATTTAATGACAAATTGAAAAATTTATAAATATATATTGATTAAAATTTAACATTGGAATTTTTAATATTTTGTAAACTTTAAGCAATATGTCTAATTTTTTAAAACTAATCCTTTTACAGAAAGTCTGCTTAATTATACTAACTGCACCATCCAAACAATTTTTCATTGACTTTTATATTAGTGTTGTCTATAGCATTTGGTCTGGACATTGGAGAGTTTTCTAACGAGTAGAGATATCAAAAATTAGAATTTCTAATACAGTTGGACCTATTTAGGGTTCACGATAAAACTGATGATTATATCAATTTTTATAAATTCTATTGTATTGATAAATTTTATCATTAATGTTTGGAAGTTTGAAGACGATAATAATTGAAATACTGAGTTAAGTTAATTTAATTAAGATTAGAAGTTAGACGATTAAAGAAATTCATTTAAATTTCGTAAACTCGTTGAATTTCTTGTCAGATAACTTTATGAATTTCATTTACATGAACATGCACAAACCTGCTTTTATTTAAAATGCTATTTTTATTTAATTAGCATATTTATGCTTAAAGTTGGCTTTTCTTAGTAATGAGGTTTTATTTTTGTATGAATTATTTCAAAAGAGAATATGTGCTGAAGACAATTAAAATTTTTAAATTGTAATTATAACTAAAATTGAAATTTTTAAAGAGATTATCCATCTAAATACTGACATTGCTTAGCCAGAATTTTCAAATCGATGTCTCGGCTTGTTGGTTATATCCTTTTTTAATTGTCCTATACCCAATGGAATTCTTTTCAATTAGGCTATTTTTCGTAGTTTTGATTTTTCTTTAATGGATTCTCATCATCTGAAAAAAAATTGCCTGATATTTTATTGTATATAGTATTATTAATCATAAAATTATATATTTAGAATACAATATAATTAAAAGGAGACATATTCTGCCCATTATTAAATAAATTAACGAAGATAAACAAAGTATTTTGAAAAAAAAAAAAATTATTTTGAACTTTTTTCTTTTTGTTAAAATTATTGACAAAATTAAATTTTTTTTGTCTTTCTGACATAAGTATAAATATATGTAAGATATATGTATATAAATAAAATAACATTAATATATTATAAATAAATATGTATTTTGACACATATTTCCAAATATTTAACAGTTAAATATTGCAGAGATTTTCAGAGTGTACCAATCAAAAGTATTTATTGAAAAATGCATCTCAGTATTTTTGATGAATGAAAGAAATTGGAAAAATTTAAATCCATTCAAAAAGAGGTTGTTATTATCGTAAATTGCATTTAAATAGAATTTACGATTGTTAGCAAAATTATTATTTAATAAGTTTGTTGATAGAGAAATTGGAAAAAAGGACAGAATGAAATTTGATCCAAAATAATTGCACTTCGGTGTTTATTTTTAAGCATTAAATATTAAAAAGTTGGGAGTAGGGTTAATAACCCTACCCCATAAAAATAAAACAACTCCTGCCTAGAGATCTGCCAGTAGGCAGACGGCCTTGGCCCACCATGGGGCTATGTGTGTCAATGATGATGATGATGAGGAGGAGGAGGAGGATGAAATATTAAAGACCAAATTTTTAATAATATGTTAAAAAATACAAAATTTTAAAAATACTTTCACCATTATTAAATTTATAACAAATTAAATAAAATCACAAATATTAAATTTTTCTTTGCTTTAAAAGAAATAATTTTTATTAGACACTTACCTTCTGACATATTTGTACTGTAGAATGTTCACCTTATTAAAGTGCTCTTAAGTAGATTTTTAAATATGTTCAGCCCATTTTATGAGTGTTACATAATAATTGTAACAAAATACAAAAATTGTAACAATGTAACAACTGTAACGATCATGCTTGATTAAATGATAGATTATACTAGTCAGTTTTCAAAAGAAATCAGGTTCAATTCCAGTTGGTGATCACTGCAGTCATTACTTTGAAAAAGTATGAAGAGATAGCAACTACCTTGGAAAGCATCAGAGTAAAGAGAGTTGGACTTCTTGATTGACTAGGTTTTTTAATTCAACACACAAATGCAGAGTAGTTAAAAACCATAAGTTTTTTTTTTTTTTTTTTTGAAAGGCCAATCATCTCATCTTTATTGTCCAATAAAATGTTGATCGTTCGAAAGGGTGTTGGACATCCATTACCCATTATGAAATGGTCAAAAATTTTTATTGCCTCATGGACTAACACACAAAAATGTAAATGCTGCACTGGCAGAAATAAATTAAGAATTTGTTTAAAAAACATAATATTTCATTGATGAATTATTCTTTTCATTTTGGCTTTTTTGCACCTATATTTGAAAATTTATTGAATGAAGGCTCATAGTCTTTTTGTATAATAATCTTTTTCTGAAAGTTCACTTTACGCAATAGTAAATTTTTACCTTAAGCTTTATGCTCTAAGTTTTTATATTTTATATTTAAGTTTGGCATACAATGTTTTCTTAAAAGTAGACCTTTTTTAGTGTCTATCAAAGGAAGAAACAAATTATGGACAGTAAAAACAATACGAATCTCAACAACCAATAATAAAATGATAACGAATTCAATGAAGGATTTTGCGGTTTGTGCAGGCAAATAAAAATACTACATCAGATCAAATCAGATATTGCATATGGAAATCTTGACAAACTTTTGGACAAATGAATGTGTCAACTTAACTCGTGACTAAATGTTTGTCAGGCAAGAATTTTCCATCATATCATTTAGATAAGGGCTTGAGAAACGAAGCAAGGTTTTGTCTAGGTTTCCTTTTAGTTTTGATTGGTGACTGCAATGGAGTGGTAGGGGTGAAGAATGTTTGTTCAGTAGAAAACTGTTTTTCTTTCTGTTTGAAATCGATAAATTAAAGTAAGTATTAGGGGGGTGAAAACTCCCTTTTCTTTTATTTATTTGAATATTGATAGCACATTAATTGATTTAATACTGACATGTTTTTCAATGATTTGCCTTTATAAATATTGACTTTAAAAATTACGAAGAGGTTTAGAATAGACCTTTGTCTTATCGGAACAACGAATGATTATTTAAAAATGAAGAATCTGTCATTAAATTAATTTAAAAAAATGTATGTGACAGTTTTGTTTAAATGCAATTTAAAATTTTGCGAAAAATATAACATGAACTGATTATATCATAATTTGATGATTTTATTCTTTGTTTATATTTTGAAACAGAAAAATAATAGCATTTTAATAGCATTAATTTATAATCAATAATAAAATATTAATAATCTATATCAGTAAAAATATAATATGCCAAAAATTAATGTTTTTGTTAATAGAATAATTATAAAGTCTTTTCCTGTATGTCTATACTAAAATGTAACATGGTTCTTAAATATCGGTTATTGAAAATCCTAAAAGATTTTTATTATTAAAATTTTACCTCTTTATCACATACTTTGCTTTTAAATTCTTGCCATTTATGATCAATAGATTTGTTTTTATTTTTATGTCATGTAAGAAAACGAGGGTTACAAATGAAAGTATTTTTAAAAGAAATATAATTTTTATGATTAAGTTTTCATAATTAAAAAAGATTTTTAATTCTTTGACGTGGCAAAAACTTACTTTAAATTCTTCATACAAAAATTTTCTTTCTAATTAAAAGCAAACTGTAAAAAAATTGATAACGTTTAATTTTTTTAAATTTTAATAATGTTTAACTTGCTATAAATTTTAAAAAAATACTAGCACAATTAAAATGAATATTTAAATTATTTTTTATTAAATTTTATATATTTTTATTTTTAAAATGAGAAATCTGAGGACCATTTATCTATCTACTTTTTGTTCTATTTTAAAGCGTAATTTGTTAGTTATAGATAGTATATCTGTGGAATAATAAATATATTATTATATAATTAATATTTGTACAAGAGCAAAAATTCATGTTTAGAAAAAAATATTCAAAATTAACAAATAATATTATTTGCTGATAAATAAACATTTTCAAAATTCTTACCTTTAAAATTTAGTAATAATTAATAATTTTATAATTAATAATTAAGTGTAATAATTAATATATTAATATATAATTAATATTTGTACAAGAACAAAAAATTTCATTTTTAGAAAAAATATTCAAAATTTTAAAAACAACAATATTAGTTCTGATAAATAAACATTTTCAAGATTCTTAAAATTTAGTAATAATTAATAATTTTATAATTAATAATTAAGTGTAATAATTAATATATTAATATATAATTAATATTTGTACAAGAACAAAAAAATTTCATTTTTAAAAAAATATTCAAAATTGTTAAAAATACAATATTAGTTGCTGATAAATAAACATTTTCAAGATTCTTTACCTTTAAAATTTAGTAATAATTAATAATTTTATAATTAATAATTAAGTGTAAAACATATTAATATATAATTAATATTTGTACAAGAACAAAAAATTTCATTTTTAGAAAAATATTCAAAATTGTTAAAAACAACAATATTAGTTGCTGATAAATAAACATTTTCAAGATTCTTACCTTTAAAATTTAGTAATAATTAATAATTTTATAATTAATAATTAAGTGTAATAATTAATATATTAATATATAATTAATATTTGTACAAGAACAAAAAATTTCATTTTAGAAAAAATATTCAAAATTGTTAAAAACTACAATATTAGTTGCTGATAAATAAACATTTTCAAGATTCTTACCTTTAAAATTTATATGCAAACTTGAAATAAATATTCAAGCTTACAATTATTATGGCATGTATGAATTGAAATAGAAAACATGAATAGTCTAATCTTTTCATTTATTCATTGGTATGTGTTTGATTTAACTGAAAAGGTGCTTCTAATTAGGTGGTGAGGAAGATAATGGGAGATTGGAGCCTTGAGTCTAGACAGCTCGTATTTTGCGGCATCTGATTCGGAGGACAGTTTTAACCAAAGTGATTTCGAAAGGGCGATGACCACGGACTATCAGGAAACGCCCCTTCCCAAAGAACTCGAACTGCGCGCGGGGTCCCAACCCCTGAAATACACCCTATGGGCGAAAGTCGAGCTCAGCAGAGGGAAGAGGTTCGGACCCATCCCTGCTCAGCTGAAAGATGAGGAACCAACTCGCTTTTAGCGCATGGAGGGTAAGTTTGCGTCATCATTCATTTATTAGAAATGAGTGCGTAGTTTCATTAATAATATTCATCTATAAATGGTTATTAAGCCATATATTAAATACACAGTCAGTCACATTAATGTGACCACCACCTACTTTCGACGTCAACGTGAAATAACCAATCACAAAAGACAGGTGGCAGAAGAGTGTATATAAATAATTCAACTTAATACCACATTCCACACTCCATAAAGCCAGAATATACAAGAGTGTGTATTCTGGCTTTTGACAAGTGGTCACATTAATGTGACCGGACTGTGTAGTTGCATAGCATTGCCAACAGAGTTTATTAAAACTGAATATATTTTCAAAACAACATTTTAAAAGCATATTATATATATATATAAGCATTTAAAAGCATATTAAATTTATTATTTAAAAAGCCTTATTTTCAAAATATTTAAAAGCATAACATATAAAGCATATTATATATTATATGTATTTTAGCTAACATAAGCATATTCACGTATTTGTTATTAGTTAAAATACTACACAATTTTTTAATATTTTTTCCCACTAAAATGAAGAGTTATTTTATAGACAAATTAACAAACTTAACAGTATTTGCGTTATAATTATTGAACGTACATAACAACTCTTACTTGATTTAGATGGAAAAACGAAAAATCTCATTAGTGCTTTTGTACAAACCTAACGGGAAATATATTTGTAAAGAGATATAAATATACATAAGATAAGAGATACATAGATTTACAATACAAATTAACTCTCTCGGGCAAAATTATTGAACACTTAAAAAACTAAATGAACATAATAAAAGATTATTTTTCAAAGTACAACTGACTAAACAATTCTAAATGAAAACAGAAGCAAACAATTGAGCTGTTGAATACAAAACAATAACTACTACTATATTGAATAGGAGAGTCAGTACATGTGCGCGTAGTGCATATCTTCATTAACTCTTAAATCGACATAAATACATAGATTTAATTACCTTAGATACATAGATAGATTCTGAAAGGTTGATTTTGAAATAATTCAGGGGATATCTTTTTTGTAAGCGTAGGCATGTATATCTAAGTACTAATATCTCCCGTTAATCACAATGACGCAATGTGGATATGGCGCCTATGTAATTGTCTGCCCAAACTTCATTCATATCACTGTGACCGCTGGTCACCGGTGCTCATCAACCACAGGGTTCCTCGAATAAGCCTCTTGACAAGATTATGAGAAAAGACGTGATTTATACTACTCATCCCTCGTGCAAGGGATTATGGGACGGCAGGATGTCCCCCGGCTTAGCCGTTAATGAAGAACCATCGCAGATTTCTTAGCTAATTTTTTTTTTTTTTTTTTTTTTTTTTTTTGCTGAATTTTTTTCATATAAAGTAGCTTCCACACAGATAAGTAAAGTGAATCAAATATCCTGAATATAAATTTCACTGAGATTAAATGAATGACGCAAAATAAAAAAATAATATTAGATAATAAATAATAATTAATAACAAATAAGTTATTAAGGTTTTATGATTGAATTTAAGGTTATTAATTTTGAATCCATTTCATAAATTTAGATTTTTTTAATGAAATAACTAGCTTTGAACTACATTTCATCGAATTTTTTTTATTCAAAATTATGTACACTTTTATTAAGTGACATATTTATTAAAAAACATAATAAATAATTAAATATCATTGTCGAAATTTTTGTGTATTAAAGCTATCTGTATTTTCCAAATTTTTAAAAAAAGGCTACATTAATTAGTTAAAATTCTTCACAATTTTTGTTATTTTTGTCAATAACTATCGGACTAAAAACAAAGTTAGTTTTACTTATTAGCTTTGCATATTTAAAAATGTTTGTTATACAAAAATTTTAATATTAGCGATTATAATATAATAAACATTTTATGTTGGTTTCGTTCAAATTAAAAAAATTTAGATACCTATGACGAAGTAATATGATGAATGAATCTGCAACACCTAAATGTATAAACACGGAAGTCTATTTCGCTATCGATTACTAATTACCGTTTATTTGATACTAATTTTGAGATGCGATATAATAAAAGTAACTTTGCAATTGATTTATTCGTCATTTGTGACAAATGAGATAATTCACTATATTGTGATTGGTACTTTCGTAATTTGGCACTATTTTTTTTTTTTTATTTAAGATATTAAAAATGGTTTCAATTTAATTATTTTAAAAACAGACGGGCAAAAAATATCCGCCCAAATTAATAAATTCCGGACTTTCGTAATGGTCTAGATTCACCTCAGGTTTCGTCAACCGTTTCTTTGGATTTACTGATGACCAGTAGTTTCGTTGGGCCCCTCATCAAGGCCGAAATTGCACATTAGGTCGAAAGTGACATCTATCGTGAACAGTATCACTTTCGGGAAACAATGCAGAAAATGGACTTGCCGGATAATGAAATAAATGGCTTCGGTTGTCTAGATAACAGTCGTTTATTTTCATGCCGTTCTTTTTCATTCGGGTGTTAAAAGAACCCCGATTTATCTTGGTATCTACCGGACTCACATAAAGACCTGGACCCCAATATCATCCGGATGGCTTGATTATCCGGACGGAGTTCATCAATACGGCTGATAGTGGACTCAAAAAAAGTTATATTGATAAGACATAAAAAAAAGGGTAGTGGCTCTTTCAGAAAATTCTTTTTTAATAATAGTAGTATAATAAATTTTTAGCTATAAAAGGAATTAAAGTTAGGGGGGGAAAATGAAAACATTTATGTGGTCTCCAGTCAAAAGCAATTGTTCTACTTATTAAATAATAATATTCTTTTGATTTAGTTAATCTTTTATAATTGACATGATACAGATTTAAATGTCGCTTTCAGAAAAAACGCATCATAATTAAGTTCACTCAATATAATTTATGCCCCTAAAGTCATTTATTTTTATGAGAAATAACGTAACATTATCTTAAAGAAAGTTTAATATAAATATTTTTTTTCCCATTTCTGTATTTAAAAAAAATCATTTCTAAATTGAATTAAATGATTCCCATATTAGTTTAGAAGTGATAATCAGGCATTATTAGACATTACGAGGGCAATTCAAATAAAAACTTTAAAAATATTTTTAGAAATAATTTACTGGTTAAATGAAACACATGCTCATCATTTTTCTATACAATCTCCCTCATCCTCAAAATAAATTCTATTACTCTTAATAATATGGTTGGTTTATATATATATAAACTCCTCTTACAACCGATCATATACAAGTGTATTACTTCATCCAATCAAAACGCCTTATTCTTAACTTTATCATCCAATGTTGTTGGTGTGTAGCATACAATGAAGTTGATTTATATATATAAACCTCTTTTTTTTTACATCTAATCATATACCATTCATCTATTTCTTTGTTCAATCGAAACCACTTATTTGTGGGTTTTTTCTTCCATATTCACTTAGTGATGGTAATTCTCTTTTTCAACGCTTTAATAACAGCACTACTCTTTGGTATCACAACTCGATGTTATTCAGCAGAATGAGGAGCACCCTTCATGAATGTCACACAATTTTTGATTATTTTTTTCTGCTATTTCTGTTGTTACAAACAGTAATAATCATATTGTTCTTTCATCTGTCCATTAACTTCTACAGGATTTATACTTACAGTTGCAGTTTTACATATTGCTATATTGTTTTAACATATTGCTGTTCTATTCTTGACAAATTTTTCTTATGAGTTTTTTTCTTTACAGTGCTACTATGAAGAAGTTTGTTTCCTACGTTCTTGTTTCTTTACTGGACTCGAAACTATTTTTTCTCCAACGTATAGGATATTGACGTAAAATTTCGAATTTTTCTGAAATATTTAGAATTTTTATTTGTTGACCCGTGCACATGATAACGGCAATAAATAATTACAATTAAAGCAAGTTCACAAACCTGAAAATTGTCGAAAATGACATACATGCATCGAAATAAATATAGCTGCACCTTCAGATTTTTCTTCTAAAGATCCTCCATTTATTTTTATATCGATTTTTACACACACATGTCTGGTTAAATAATTTACAACTGTAACAATGCTCTAATATCTCAGCTTTTTATTGCCAACACAAACCACAAAGCTATAGCAATACAAATCTACTTCCTTCGTATCATCTCATCTTAACAGTAGATAGACTGGTAAAAGAGAGGTAACGCCTCAAAACCAAATATCCGAGTACCACACAGCGGTTGAACAGGAAAATCTGGGCGTCAAGGAAGCTACCCATATTAAGCCAACAGGTCGGGAGTATTACCATACCCCCATACCCCTCTCATCCAATGCGATCTTTACCCCCAGGGGTCAGGAAGATATGAACAATAATTCATCCCCCAAACACTAAGCGACATCCGAGGGGGGAGATCAGTGAATGGTGATAGGGGTAAATGTTGAATTCTTCCCTATTCCCCAGGGGTTCTATCTTCGGATTTGTCAATCGCAGCGGTTGAATATCAAGCGACCAAAAAATATATAAATACTTTCTCGCTCGCTGGTCTAAAAACTTAAGTATTTTTTTAGCAGAGATAATATTTGCTTTTCGAATTTTCCTCTGCGGTATTCAGTGAAGGTGTTCAATGAATTTGTGTAAAAAGCCACCTTAGGGTTTATCAGTCATAAACTAAATATTCGTTAAAAAAATGTATACAATGCACAATGTGGTAGCATTTTGGTTGGATTGTTTTATAAGGGCCAATGTTCCTTTGTGATATTATAGAAGAAAATAATTTTTACATTTCACTCGTAGTTTATTGCTTTCTTTGCGATCTGTTGTACGAACGTGAATTTTCATTCAACAATTTTGTCTTTAGAAAAATAGCATAATCTTTTGAAGAAGGCGTTAAACCGAATAATTAAATAAACTGTACAATCCATTAGCCTTAGTTATACAAAGAAAGATTCGTTTCTATAAAATACAGAATCATTTTTCTTCTTATCCAATGATCACTTTGTGGTATATAACTCTCTGAGATCTCATTGAATAATGTTTGAGCTATCCTTTTAATCCTTTCTTCCAGATTCCTTTAAATCAATCCTTAATACTTCGTTTTGCATCTCTAGTGCTTTTTATAATCTATATAAATGATTAAAACATAAAAAATAATTTATTTTTTTCAAATATCGATAGATTTAACTTTCAAAGTACACACTTCTACTTTCTTTTCATAATTATTTTATTTTTTATCTACGCAATTGGTTGAATGCTTTAAATCATGAATCCTAATAACATTAGCTAATAATAAAAATCATCTCCTGCTAATGCTAAAAATCTAATTAAATTTTTATAGACTACATTGATATCAGTATTTATTTATCTTTTGCTGACTAAAAGTCAATGTGTTTCATAGAAAAGTCATTTCCACTTTATCAGCTATCAAAATTTTCTTTAGATATTTGCTTATATTTCCATAGAATTTTTTTCAAAACAAATGTATATCCTTTTAATATGATGGTATATCCTTTTAATATGTGGTGTATACTATATTCTTTGCTTTTTTTTTTTTTCTTTCCAAAAAAAAAAAAAAAAGAACTTTGTATTTTAAAAAGAAACCAATTTTAATGTCTTCTTACTAAATATTTTTATACTACATTATTTTTAAGAGTTGATAAAATAAGAACAACACTTAAATTTACTTGAAAGCCGTAACATGCAATAATATAATGGATGAAACATTATCTTTACTTATTAAAAGAATATATATATATAGTCCATTGTAAATTAAATCAAACAAATAAATAAATCAGTTTCTAAAAAGTCTTGCGATTCTAAGAATATGAATGACAAACTGCTTTGAATCTTAATCTATTAAGATTCTTCACACGCTTTTCCACATGGAAGAAATGAAAAAAAAAAAAAAAATTTTTTTATTTAAGGGGAAAACGTGAAAGTAAAATATATATTCACTCAAAATATATATATATATATATGTACACGAGTTACAGAATGTTACGAAACGATCCGATGCATGAAATTTTTAAAACTATGCTATGTATGGACACATTACATGTAGTTACAGTTTGATAGAATAATATCCCAACTTCATAAAATTAAATGGTACTGGCATCTATTAGAATATGTTAAAAGAAAAAAAAATGCAAATTATCTAAAAAGAAAGATTTATCGCAAAAAAAAAAAATTATCGTGCGAGATCAAATATATTTTTTTTTTCCTTTCACATTCAGGTAAGCTCTTTCGGTGAAGAAAGAGATTGGAAAGATTTACCGCTGAAAAAACAACAACAACAAAACAATAAAATGAATGTGTCGTTTTCGCATTTTAAATGTGAGAAAAATTAATACAGTGAATTTCAATTTCATCGTTTAACTTGCTTTTCGTTGCTGAATGGATTTGCGCAATTAAACGTTATTTAACACGTAAGATGAACCCCTCTTTTACATCTACTAAACCTCAAATCACACTGATCATCTCTTTTTTTTCTTCCTTTGTATATTGTTGAAGTAGAATTCGCTTCTACAAGTGGACACCTGGTTCAGTTTACCTATATATCACTCGTATGGAAGGGGCAAAAGGGAATAAAAGAAATGTTCAAAATAAATAAGGACAGGGAGCGTGAAAGATGTACGAGGATGGGATCAATAGGCGAATATTGAAGTTCACGTCCGCGGTAAATCTTAAAGAGAAGAATCTTTATTTCATACGTTCTTTTCTGACCGCTGACCAGGCGTCAGCTCTCTGTTTACGCTTTCGAGGGTTTTCTTTGTTGGCATCTCTTCCGATACCATGTGTGATGTGTGACCTTGAGAAGGGGTGTATCTACTCACTGTCTATTGACCTTGCGGTCTCTTTATTAAGATCCCTCAAGAATGGTTTATTGCTATGAAAAATAAACGAGCATTTGTGATGGGGTAGAATAGACACTTTTTTTTATTATTTTTATTCTTAACGGAAAATTTAAAAATTTTATATTTGTAGCGAAATATCCTTTTAGCTAATAGTAGTACTAAAATTTTTTTCTAAATCCATATATATATATATATATATATATATATATATGGATTTAGAAAAAAAAAAAAATTTTATATAATACATATATATAAATTTTATACAATACACACACACACACACACACACACACACACACACACACACACACACACACACACACACACACACATACATATATATATATATATATATATATATATACACATACATACATACATACATACATACATTTTGTTTCGTATATTCGATAGATGTATATAATATTTGATTTGTAATAAAGCTTACATTAGATATCTTAATGGAAAAGTAAATAAGTAATAAATTGTTTTGTAGAAAATTATTTACATCTTAATAGATTATTTTATTTTAAATCGTGATGTATGAAACATAAATATAATAACATATGTTGATTAAGATGTGCTTTTTAATACGCTTTTATTAGTTTCACCTGTATGTTTGTTTGTATGTAACTGACTCTTTGAGCTCGATTTTGCCCTACTTTAAACGATCAGATTTAATTTAAACGCTGTAGACTTATCAAGGACCGACGACAACAAAATATTTTGATAAGTTTATTATCTCATCATGATTAAGATCGCCAGGATTAGTGATTAAAACACACAGCCTTTGAAAAGTCATCTTGATCTGCGCATCACTTTTACCCTGGAGATCTGTTTCTCCTAATACACACTATTTAAGCTGCAAAGAAACATTTACAGACATCTTTCAAAACGAAAAACAGTTGATTCTTCTTAATACGCTTTTATATTAGTTTCAGCTGTATGTTTGTTTGTTTGTTTGTAACTGACTCTTTAGGGCTCCATTTTGCCCTACTTTAAGAGATCAGATTTAATTTAAACGTTGTAGACTTATCAAGTACGGACGGCAATAAAATATTTTGATATGTTTATTATCTCATCATGATTAAGATCGCCAGGATTAGTGATTTTATTTTAACTTATGAAGAGCAATTTAACCCATGTAGAATGAAAGTATTCAGTAAAGACATTCAAACTTACGTGGGACAGCGGCTCCACGGATAACGCGCCAGACTACGGATCAGGAGATTCCCTGTTCGAATCCTGGCTGGCTCGACATATTCGCATTTAGCCTTTGTTTTACTCACAATTAAATTATTGTAAGAACTATAGTTCCAGTCCTCCTTACCCGGGACTTCATTTAAATATTATAATTTAAAAACATGCTTCTGCAGTTAATCAAACTAAAGTAAAAAATAAATTAATAGTTTAAAAAACACACTTTTAGAGTTAATCAAACTAAAAAGTAAAAAATATTTGTTAACATAAGAATAAAATGACTGGCGAGAAAATGAATGTCACAGTTCTAAAAGCGTGGGGTGCTGTTGTTGGTGCTTTGTACATTTTTAAGCTAACTCTGCATTTCGGAATGAAACTAGTGAAAAATTATAACAATTGATATCGAGCACCCCACGCTTTTAGAACAGTGACATTCATTTTCTCGCCTGTCATTTTATTCTTATGTTAACAAATATTTTTTACTTTTTAGTTTGATTAACTCTAAAAGCGTGTTTTTTAGTTTTTTTTAAACTATTAATTTATTTTTTACTGTTTAGTTTGATTAACTCTAAAAGTGTGTGTTTTTTCGTTTTTTTAAACTATTAATTTATTTATAACAGTTATTATTTATTTTCTTCTATCAGATCTTTTACTATATAAAAAAAAAAATATTAAACTACTTCTTATCGTCCAAGTATTATAATAAAGAAAACGACATTTATTGTATTATTTACATGCATAGTCATAGTTGAACCTTAACTTTAGTAAACACAACAATAAAGTGTTTAATCAGTGGTGAATGCAATCAATGCTTAATGAATTAAAACGGATAATACTTTGGAAATACTCCCATTATTCGATTTAAAAAGAGTATTACAATGTATATATTGTTAACAGTTATCTATTGATATAACTTGTATAATTGTTGAACGCAAAATAATATGAGCAGAAGTTAATTAATTATTATGAATATAAATTAAAATTCTCATATATTTTGCTTTTATTTGAAATAAATGTGAAATTCCCAGTTTTACATCAAAAGCGCAATGTGACTTCTATTTCACCTGATATCAGAATAAAGATGTTCAAATTCGACTCCATTCTCTAGTCTAAATAGATCGGAATAGATATTTATGTAACGAGTGGTTAGTCCCCAAAGAAAACATGAAAAGAAGATCGCTCTCAATCGGCAATCACACACATCTGGTTGACGTTGGTTGAAAGTTCGCGGTGACATCGCTATCAGTCAGACAACACGTCTTTAGTCATTTTGTGTTTGTTTGAATAACGCCGCTTAATGCAAAAAACACAAATAGAAATACAGACAATAATTACCAAGAGAAGAGAAAAAAAAACTACTAAATCTGGTGTCAAACACTAACTTCTTAAAAGAAAACAAAATCTAGCCTTTTTAATTCTGTTGCGTAAGATAAAGTTTTTATTTGTTTTATTAAGTTAGTAATGAAAATAATCATCTAAGACTTTCTTTTTTTACTGCTTAAAAATGTCATAACCATAATTAGGGCCAATTCATAAAATTTCATGAGCTTTCATAAGGTTGACAAATAAAAAAACAATTAATTTAATATTTTTAAATTTATATGAACCAACTCACGTGAGTGCTGAAAATGACATGAGATGCAGTAAACTGAGAATTCGTTATACTAAAGTACAATAATTTGCAAATTTTTTTTTTAATTTTTAAAAAGCATAGCATATTTTTTAGTGAAACCTACAGCATTAAACTGTTTTGATAAATTCTATAATTTACTGTGTTTTAGATGATTATTAAAGAAAACGTGTATTATTTGCAGCATAATCATAGTTGAACTACTTTAGTAAACAAAACAATAAAGTGTTTAATCAGTGGTGAATCTTCCAAAATTAACTTTTGAGACTAAAAACGGAAGACTAAAAAAATCTAAAATCTTTTAGGTTATTTTATGTTATCAACTTACTCGATCAATTTATCGACGGCAATAATAGTAATAGCAAAAAAATTAATTTGATATTCATAACGGGTTTATCATACAAAAAACAAATTAAAATAAATCCGAAGCAGCAAAAATAAATATTAATAAGAAAACAAAATAAATAAAATTTAATTAATAAATAATAGCCACGAAGGCGTCTGTGATAGTAACATTTCCATTTTCATTTATGGATAATCTCTTATTATCACTACTTATTTTATGTAATTGGTCGCAACAAAAATTTATTACAATTAAAAAGTACATTAAATGTTCAAGAAACGTAAAAAAATTGAATAAACATAAATAACTCAAAACGAAAAATTTTTCCAATATAAAAAAAATAGATCCTCAAAGTTTAAAAAAAAAAAAAAAATCCTTCAAAAATATTAATCTGGATGTTATTGTTAGATACCGATAGCCATGAAACCGTCTGTGTTAGTAACATTCATTAGCCGATTTTCATTTATGGATAGTCTCTTATTATCACTACTTATTTTATGATATTGGTCTCACCTAAAATTTATTACAATTAAAAAGGTGCATTAAAAGTTCAAGAAACGTAAAAATGCTGAATAAACATAAACAGACATTTATGGACAGTCTCTTATTATCACTACTTATTTTATGATATTGGTCTCACCGAAAATTTATTACAATTAAAAAAGTGCATTAAAAGTTCAAGAAACGTAATAAAGCTGAATAAACGAATAAACGTAAAAAAGCTGAATAATTTTTAACTCAGAACGAAAAATTTTCCAATATAAAAAAAATAAATCCTCAAAGTTAGAAAAAAAAAAATCATTCAAAAATATTAATCTGGATGTTATTGTTAGATGCTGGCCCTACAAAACACTCATAAGTGGCAAAATGATGCGAGGAAATTGGCTACATCATTATAAATGCTGCAGCATTTAACCCTAGACGCCTGCAGCGAGGAGATAAGTCATAAATGAAGCATATTGCATGCCACTTGCCCGTTCGACCGCCAAGCCGCACGTATGCACTGCAAACCGTTTAAAAAGAAGGGAGGTTGGGCTGTAAGTTAATTGAGTTGCCATGGCGATTTCAACCGCACAGAAAAACAAAGCGATTTGTTTGGGGGATAAGCTGTCACGAAAGGCACTTGTGATTGCACGACCAGATAACAGTTTAGGACAGATTCTGGTTTTCATGAACGTGATATTTTGGCCGTGTAAATATCAACAGTCGCCAAATTATTAATTTGATGAGTCGCCAAACGCGAATTGATCATTTATAAGGGGAGGGGGGAGATATGCTTGAGGTAATATTAAATTAACTTGGGATTAGTTGTTAATTAATTATGTATACAATTTAATAGTTTTATTGTCTCTTATATATTACATTTATAATACTTAATTTATTATTTATTGTTGTTTGCTACATCTGTTCTTGGAGTAAAATTTAGAATAATCCAGTAATTTTACAATTAATTAAAAAAAAATATTTAGAAAATTAAAAAATTATCAAATATACTTAGCTTATGCAAATGTAATGAAAACGTTAAAATTTTTTAAATTAATTGTAAATTCCTAAATTGTGATTTCTTCTCTTAGGATAATTTTCATGTTCAGAAGATATTAAACAAGAACAAAAAAAAGGTAACATTTCGAAAACTTAACCATTGCCGAGTTTAATTCATCCTTATATGATTAAATATATATCAGTTATATAAGAATGGATTGAATATGTAATTGAATTATAATCATATAAAATTGAATTTTCTAAAAAAAAATACCTTTTAAAAGTAATATTAAGTAAATTTTTTTAACCTTAGAAAATACACTATTCATAATTAAAAAAATAATTATGAATAGTGTATATAATAAATAATAATAAAATAATAATTAAAAAAGACTATAATGTCTATGGACAAAATAAAACTTGCTATGATTTTATTGTGAAAACAACCATCGCATTAATCTTTATTTTATTAAAAATTCTGATAATATTAATGACATTTAGAAAGAACAGCTTATCATTTTTCAAGAATATAACATATAATTTGCAACTATAGAAAACTTTATATTCAACTTATTTAAGAATTTTTATTTCATCTCTATTTTAAACATTATTTCAAAATTGATTATTTAATTGAAAAATTTAAAAAATTTACAACACAAATTTGTTTTTTAAAAAAAAAAAATCTAGATAACTGATAAAGCATCGCGCATGAATACAGTGTAAACTTACAAGAGATTTTTGTGCAATGATATTAAATTGTTAATAATAATTTGATTATTGATAATAATTAACAATATGTCGATTAATAACATTAGTTTCGATCAATTCGAATTAAAAATGCTCATTAAGTTCACGTTTGAAATATCTTTATACTTATAAGAGCGTAGATATACAAGATATAACGTAATATAACATAGATATACATGCACTTACATCTCATATCACAAGCTTTATATTATCACAGGTTTGATATTTATCTGAAAATATATAATTAAAATGGATAAATGATCACAGAATATAATTTTCACCATATATGAATTCTAAGCTACATAAATTAAAGTTACCTGAAGTTCCTGGATTTCTTTAAGCATCATAATTGCGCTATTTGAAACATATATAGACAGCGTCTCTATTTTTTTTCTCAGATTATTTTTAGTTGCTTTCAACGACTTTAATATAACTATTGATTGCAATTATCAATAAACTATCAATTATAGATAAGCTATCACTGATAAAAGAATGTATAAACTATTACGAAATTTACTGTAATTTATCCAAGATACTTCTGTATTGCCTAAACTCATTATATTTGAAGCATTAAACTTTAAGCTTACTAGCTTAAAATTTAATTAATTTTAAAGTTTAGTTATTTAAATACATAAAAAAATAATAATATTTGATAATAATAATATTGAGTAATTTTTCTTATCTGAATACTAATAGTGTTATCATAAATACCAAAATTTCATGTTCTTTATCTTTGTAGTCTTTCATATAACGTTAATTTCATATTATTTTTTGTATATTTAATTTTAATATATTGTTATTTAAATTTTGCATGTTTTTAAAATATATTTCGGAAAGTAAAATAAAATATTATAAATTTAAAATTGTAAGAAGACATTTTTTTTAACATTTACCTCTATATAGAATATAGGCACTACAAATAGATTGTGAAAAAAAAATTAGAATAAAAAACTACAACTTAACTAACTACAAATCTAAAATTCAAAATCATTCACTCATCGTAAAAGATCTGAGGGAAATATGAGAAAATTCTTTTAAGTACTTCTTCCCTAAATCAGGTGTGTTCATTTTTTTTTTTTTTTTTTTTTTTTTACCCATCTTCGTTGAGATCATCTTCAAAGTATTGTCGGCGGAGTTCAAAGATTATCGGCGGAAACTCAGTTTTCAATGATTTCTTCGGATTCATGTAAAAGCTTTTTGAAGTGATACAGAAGTATCTTCTGAGAGCAATGCAAAAGTTATTTTAGTCTAAATAAAAATTTAGCGAGATAAGAATATTACTCACCACCAGATGGTTTGCCATTTTAGTTTGCAATATACTTTTGTGGAAGAAATGAAAGAAAATTGTTATTGAAAGCTAAGGTTCGAAGTTTTTTTCTTCTTCAGACAATATTCGCGAGTTTTTTCCCCCTTAAACGAAAGTCATTTTAGTAAATTTTGGAGGGAAAAAGCCGCTCTATCTTGAGAAAACGGAGAATTTTGCTTTAAAAATTCTCTAATTCGTTTTGAAGGTCAAAGGGAAAGTTGTTTGAAATTATACCAACTTATGTTTTTATAGTCGTGAAAATATTAAGAATTAAAATGTTAGAAAAAGTTTTGAAATGAAGGCCAATTATTTTATACATTTTCGATATTTAATTATATTATTTTATTCGAGAATAAAAAAAAGAAAGAATATTTTAAGTAAATTTTTTTCATTTAAAATCAAAGAAAATTATTTAATTTTTATATTCTTTAAAAGTAATTTTAATAATTTAATAATTTTTAATAAGTAGCAAATATATATTTTAAACTTTAACAAGGATATTAGCTTCAAAAAACCGGTACTTACGTATTAACGGTACCTTGGCTACAGTTGCGCCAATAAAGAGCACACGCGCCAACCGCAGCTACAGATTTGGCGCCAATCTACACTGAAAATCACACTTCATTTAAAATCAAAACGTTTTCAAAATATTTTTATTCCAAATAATAAAGATTGGCGACACTTAAAAACCGCCAAGTCTGTCGCCAAGGTACCGTTAATACGTAAGTACCAAAAAACTTTTTAAAAAGATTATTGTTTAATTAGCATCAGAGAAAGAAAAAAAAATTACCGTTAAAGTTACAAATACATAAATGGAACATATTTCTCTAAAAATTTACATTTAAAATTTTTTTTCACGTGAAAAATAATAATAATCAATTATTTTCTCTAAAATTTCGTTAAACGTATAATAAAGATTCTACTAATTTTTTAATAAAAATAGAAAATGTTTAAAAAATTATATATGTTGTATAATTCGAAATGCAACTTTATCCCTACAATTAAGATAATTTAGAATGTCTGTACAATTAAAAATATTTTATAACATATTTTAATCAAACACAAAGAAGAAATTGATGAAGCTTTTATTCTATTTTCTATTTATTTATTTCCTTTTTGCAATCTTAAAAACGAATTTTTTCCATTCACTGGAATTCGATGACCAATAAGTCTATTCCCAAATAAAAAGGGAAGATCCAGAAAAATTCTTTTCTATTAACTGTTAGTCACAGTCGGTTGATTCTGTCTGCCCGGAACAACCGATATCTTTTGAAGGATCGGTTCTCAAATGACAAACCGAATGAACAAGAGAAAAAACAAAATGGCGGAGAGTTCTCATCAGAACCATCCAACGCACTTGTTTTCGGGTAACTCACAAAAATCCCTGTTCTGGCAGCTGAAAGTTTTCATGATTAGTGTAGTCTCATCCATTTTTCGCTGACCGGACACACGTCAGCAGAAGAGAGGGGGAAAAAGAGGGGATGGAAGAAAATGAGGCGGATAGTGTCCAAAGCTGGAACTGAGCCACTGCAGCGTTTATTATAAAATGCCAAACACAGACGACAGTACAAAGTATAAAGATGAAAAAAAAAAGGAAAGAATGAAGAGACAGAATGGTGTATGTATTACGCATGTATTAATATCAGTAAGGAAGAAAAATAAATGCAATAGGGAGTGGGATACGAGTATTAGGTATGCACAAAAGTTTTTTAGACAAGACTGCAAGAAATGCTTATCTAAATTAAAACAAACTCAGTTTTTTTTTTTCTTCCTAATAATATAATTAACCATTTCCTTGTTGAAATCTTGCTTAAACGACAAAATATTTAGTAGAAATTAAGCAATAATTTCTATGGGGATGGGGGAAGAAACAAAAAAACCCTTCTTTTAACGTTTTTTTTTTTTAAATTTATACATATTTTGTATAAACCCCACATTTTTTTTATTTATTTAAAAAATGCAATTTTTAAATAAAAATAAGATTTTGATTTACTGCATTCTTAAATTTGCTTGTTTTATTTTGATAAAAGTTGTTTATTTTTATTTCTTTACTACACAAAGAAAAATAAATAAATAAATTATTAATATTTAACACGAAAATTTATTTATTTACTTCTGTAGTTGTACAAACATTACGAAATTATATTTCAAATTTAAAACTACCTTGTAAAAACTTTAAAATAAAGAATCAGAATCAGAATTTCTAAGAATCAGATGTTTTAAACTTAAAAAAGAAAAATAAATCCGAATTTTTTTCCTTGAAAAACTTTGGTTCTTTTTTGAGTCTCCAATTCCTTTGTTTCCGGATCACCAAACCTATAGGCGCGCATATCGAGCCAGAAGAGATGGGGGAGGGGGAGGCATGTCTGAGTTAAATGATCTGTTTTAATCAGAACAAGCTGTGGAGAGGGGTGAGCTCCCCCTCCCCCCTCCCCGTATAAAAAGAATAAAATCTTTCACATACCCCCGCATGACTGAAAATATTGCGTCTATGAGTTTGATACAATATTTACCAAACAGGGATACTTTTTTTTAAAGATTCTTTAAAATATTGTTTGATATATTTTATTGTGTATAGTTAAGTAACAAACCAATCATAACTACTCATTTTCTTTTTATTTAATCGTACCACAATATTTTGTTTATATTTTTTGGAGTTGCCGCTTGATTTAAGTGTATGATTATAGAAATAATAGAAATATTAACTTTTTATGTAAACTTTTATTGTTTGACTACATATATATTGGAAACACGTATTATGTAATTTTGATCTGAAGCTTAAATTTGTGGCATTCAGTAATTTAAAATTCATTCTTATATAAAAAGTTACGGTAGATAGATAAACAAACAATGCTTCTTTACAATAAATTGTTTGAAATATTCAATGAAATTTTATTTCGCAAATATAAATATCTGAACACTGAAAAAAATCAAGTCAAGTTCAAAGTATTGTTCATTTAAAATATTGGTCAATACATCTTCTTTGAATAAAAATTTTTCAAAATATTTTTCTAAAAATTTCATCTAAAAAAAAAAAAAAAAAATTAAGTGAATTATTTCCAAATCAAAGACATGAAAAACTGACAGATTTTGAGATTTGTCTCGAAATAGAATTGTTTTTTTTTAAACCCGTTTTATTGTTAATCGATATTTCAGAAGTTTTTTATAAATGGAAGTAAATATGAAATATCATAATAAACAATTATGGAATTAATGTTTATTTTCCGTGTTGTAGAAAATTATTCTTTATTGAATAAGAATTTTCCGTCAAATAGAAAATTATTCTTTATTGAATAAGAATTTTCCGTATGTTAGAAAATTATTCTTTATTGAATAAGAATTTTCCGTGAGGTAGAAAAATTATTCTTTATCGAATAAGAATTTGTATACAACATGGAACAAGTAAATTTTGGTAAAAAAAAAAAAATACAGAATTTGCTCTGTTTATTATCTTTCAAGAATATTTCATAAATAAAAAGAAAATATTTTAAAAATGAAGTTGCTTAAAGTGATATTCTTTGATCCATTAAGTTTAAATTATCTCGTTTGATCTTTTAAGTTTTCAAATTACCTTTCAGCAACCACAAGCTATTGCTCACTGTCAGTGACTTGTTTACATCATACTAGTATAACTTAATAACAAAAGCTATAGTTTCCTCTAGGATACTGTTTTCGAAAATATTAGAAAAAAAGAAATTCGAATATGAGGAAAACAAGAATAGATATTTAATATTGAAGACCATTCTTATGGCAGATATCGCTACAGTTTGATGTAGGAAAAAAAATATTGAAGACCATTTCTAATATCTATAGTTGAAATTAATATTAAATTCTACTTCATTGTAAGAAAAGACGATTTTTTTAAGTGTTTTCACTTTTAAAGTAACTTCGAACTAGTAACAAACGATTTTTTTAAAAAACTTTCACACCACTTTTAGACTTCAAAAAAGATTCAGTTTGCCTCCCAAACTGTAACTCTCCCTTATCCTCTCCCCTTCAATATCAAACTACTATTCCTCGTTTTTTTTTATATATCACAGACCTCCCCCAGCAGCACACACTACCCCAGAAATAGAGAGAATGAAGAGACTGTATGGTGGAAGGGACAACACATGTTGGAGTCATAAATTTCAGTACAGCACCCCTCTCTACCTATTGAGATATCTGGAGAAACCCTCCCTATTGGTCTATCCTCTTGGAATGAATACTAGGGTGCTACACTAGGACCGTAGGGGAAGTAGAGGATGGTGTGCAGCTTGGTGTGCACGGAAGGAAAACTCCAGGACAGAAGGAAAGGTTGATTGATGCTACTTTTTCTCATCACTGGTTGGCAACATTTTCGGGAAGGGTTACCACTTCGAAGTAGCTGTCGCCAAATAATGAGCTATAATAGACATTCATAAACGGTGTTCTGAATTGATGTAAAGACATGCACTATTAAGTCAAATTCAAATATTACGTCTGTTAAAAGAAAAATGCAATTTTAAATTCTTGCCGTTGTTACATAAGTTTTTGTTTATATACTAGTTAGCTTTTTCAAAAAATTTGTACGTTATTAAAAAAAAAAAAATACTTGCATAAAAAAATCCTAATACTTGTAAATTCGTAAAGTTAATCTAATCTTGAATCTAAGGCTGAAAATTTTTTATCATATTTTCTTTTTAATTTATGAGCATCATATAGAACCAAATATATTTTTTAAGGTTTCTTAATTTTTATAATTTTTTTAAACTTAATTTGGAAGTGCATTGCTTTTCTGTATAAAAAAACATTTAGTGACAGAAAATTGTGAAATGAAATTGAAATATGTATTTAAAGATATTAATATTATTTAAATATAAACGTTGCACTGAATTCAAACTCATCTATATGCAGATAATTTAATAAATAACTTCATTTTCTTTGAGAATTTTACGAAAATATTTTTAAAAGTTTTTTTTTTTTAAAAAAAAGATAACGTATAATTTCTCTAAATCAAGTCCTTACAAATAATGCGTTATTAGCAATAAAGCAACGATTAATCGAAAATAAACTTTTTGCATTTAATATGCAAAATCTATTAAAAGTGTCAAATATATTAATATAAGGAAGATGTTAAACAATAAGCATTTTTAATTCAAATTTTGAACATATTTGAATAATTTCTTTTCTGCGTTTTAGTTAGTTTGTGGAATAATTAATTACATATGAAACATTGGTTAAACATTTCCTGAATAAAACTGATATTCATGTTAATTACTTGCTCAAATTTCTAAGATTTTTACACTTTTCTTTACAAAAATATAACAGTAATAATCTTCAACAAGTTGAACATCAGATAGAGGATTTTATACGGGTTTATTGACTGGGATATAGAGAAATACTACAAGCAACAGAAGCGATTTACTAAATCTTTTGTTCTAAAACTGCCAAACGATCGCCGTCGGGGACTAAAAGTTCGAAACCAGAGCCCCTGCTCCACGACATCTTCTGGTCTTGTCATGTCCTGTCCAGAGATATTGGGCCATATCCGCAAGCTGCTGCATCCAATCTTCTTCAAGGGGGGGGGAGTTGCAAAAAATAGCTCTCTTTCGTCCCTTCCGACCATTCTTCATGATTCACGGACACTCGGCCATCAAAAACGCATCAGAGCTCCCGACTTTCGATATTGGATCGTTCGTGCACTCTGTCTCTCTCAATGGTGATGCGGCCGGTACAGCACCCGAAATGGGCCACGAGAACCAGCATTTGGGGAAGAGTCCTTTATCACTTGAGGGTTTATTTCACAGCATAAGAAGATATGCATATGCTGATCCGTCAAGAACCATTGATAGCGTCTTATTAAAGGGGATACTGGTTGTTAGAATACATTAAATGTAAAATTTATAGTAAAATTAACATAAAATTCGTATTTTTGTATTTAATTTTTCAAACAGAAAATCCACTATCAGCATTTCATGAAATAGTTTTAATGATTTATTTTACAATTATATCTATACTTATATTATCTTTTTATTTCGATATAAAATCCATTACAAATTCTTCAATACAACATGTAAAAGCGTAATAACTGCATGCTATTCATCATGAATACTTATGCTAGAATTACTTTATTTTGACGCTGTAAGAAAATATATTGTTACAGCATCATTTCTGTTTCAGTGTTTTCGTTATCATTGACTTTTAATGAAGCTTACGAGTCAATTCGAGTTCAAAAATTTTGGTAATAACCTTTCTTTACAGTTAATACTTTTGACAATGAGCAGAATTTAAATCACTACAAAATGAGAGAGTTGTTCTAAAATTTTCAATTAAATTTGATTAGCTAAAATTAATTTTTGTAAATGGGAAGAAATTCAATAACAAAAAGGTTGATAAGATATTGATAGTAAGGAATTATAAATACTAAATATACATAATATATATATATATATATATATATATATATATATATATATTCTGCAATCTAGCAGTGGTGAAACAGTTTGCAACTGAAACATTGAATTTTCAATGTATTACTAATAGAAAAATGCTCACTTTAAAAATAAACACGTTAAGTGTATTAAAAAATTAAAATATTTTGTAACACAAAGATGAAGTTTTATTATTTTTTTTATTTTTAGTTAAATAATCTGCGTTTCTAACATTTACGGGCTTCGTATTATCGCAGCATCATTTTCACTCTGAAATCAATAAAAAGGGCTTCAAAGGAACGACGCGCCCTAACTACCAGCCCAGCGGTGATTGTCAGTTCTCAATAAAACATGACAAAAGCAGCGTCTAAAACTCTTTTGCCTCGTTCTGCCAAAGCGCTCTTTATTGGCGGTTAAAAAACGCTGACCTTCCTTAAGAGGAAGGCCGCAAGTCGGCAACAGCTTGGCCGCCAAAGAAATACGACTCAAAAACAAAGCAACAGCAACAAACTAAAAGTGCACATCAAACTCTCCTTCGCAGAAGACTCGCAGACAGATAAGCAGAAATAACAGCAAGGGCAAAATAATCTTTCCCACTTTCTATAACATCCTAAAAGATTTATAAAATCAAAAGCCCTTATGCCCCCATCTAAAAATGAGGGGTAGCTCTGTGTTTGAACAGCAAACCCCAGCCCCTTCCCCCAGCAGATGATCTCTTAAAAGGGAGGGTGGAATCAAAACACAAACACAATGTGTGGCGCAATCATATACAGTGGGGAGGTAGGACAGGGTCTCCCCTCCCCCTTCTCTCTTTCGTCTTTTCTCCCCTTCACTTCAGTTCGTGATTGATAGGTCTCGGCCCGTGAAGCAATATTAAACCTTCCAGTACTGATTCGGTGGCATCCATCACAAACAACGTATGTCAGCTGATGAGCCACGCCTGGCCTTAATGATATATCCAAAAAGGCGCGTAACTTTCTATAATATCAAAAGGTGAGGGTATGGCATTATAGATATATCAAGCTGACGGTAACAAAGGCAAAAGGAAGAAAGGGGGGACGTGTATCATTTTGAGTTAAACTACTTCAGTGTAAATAAAAGTGCAGTAAACTGACATTAGATGGAACATTTGAGGGAGCTTGTGGTGTCGTTAGGGGCTCACGGTGCAAGCCAGGGCCCTCCTGCGCCCGTTTTCTTTGCTCTATGCCAGATTTTCTTCCGTCAGCTTTTCTTTTTACCATAAAATGCTGAGGCGGGGAAAATTTCGGCTGAAGAAAAAAATTTTTCCACTTTAGCCTTCCCGAATATTGAATAAAAAATGACGATATGGAGGTCCGATAGTTGAATTTGATGCGGCCTTCCCACAATCTCATAATATTCAAAATGGAATGTCAGCCTGAATCGTGGGATAAACGGTTTCTTCAATCTTTCTTTCTTTCTTTTTCTTTTTCTTCATCTGAGTTTGCTTTTGCTTAGGTCTTGGTGGTGGTGGCCAAGACGGATTGAACGGCATAAGTCTTTTCTATCGCTCAAAATATCCCCGAGAATATTGCCATTTTTTATTTTTTATTTTTGTTTAAAAAAAAAAAAAAAAAAAAGATACGCTCAATGTGTTGGACAGGAAAAAGATTACCGGCGACTGTCAGTTTTGAAACTGTTTAATATGGAGATCCCAGAAAATGGTATAGAAAATGGACCCCGACCAAATTGTTCATTTTATTTTTGAGATTTTGATACTTGACATTCTTTCATGACATTCTTTTCATAACCAAATACAAATGTTTCAGAAAATTCAGTCAATTTTTTTTTGATGAATAATATATTTTTTTTATTACTAGATGAATTTATTTATCAAACATAATCAGAATTACTCTAATTTCTGTATATTTTAAAAATTCAATTAGAATCATAAAAGTTTTGAATCCATCACTACAAAAATAATTATTTTAGTATATTAATATTCATGCAACGAAAAATATATAAACAAGAATTTTGTAGCAAACAAAATTTATATTTTGTTCTGTTAATATTTTAGTACTATGAATTGTGCATTTAATGGCTCAATGGCAGCACATGCGTAATTAATCATTAATGTCATAAAAAATTAGTCCAATCTAGCTTGATAAATTTGGAAAGTGTAATGAAAATTTTTTCTGTATTCCCCTCTTATTGCACTCAATTGTGAGGCAATTTCGTCGAAAATCTTTCTGGAAAACATTATATCCTTCAAATTGATTTTTTTTTCTCCTTTTAATATTTTAATTAAATTCATGCACAAGAAAACTATTCTGAATTTTTGCAAAGAGTAACATTTATATCCCACAAAAATTTTTACGTACATATTGCATCTTAAAAAGTACGAATAATATGAATACGAATTCAAAATATTCTTGAATAATTTATAATTTATGCAAGATAATATTTTTAAATAAAAAAAAAAATGGCCTTAGTATTAAAATAGTAGCTTAAAAATTCTAACTTCAATTTTTTAGATTATTGAATTTTTTCAATAAAAAAATAAAAACTAATTTTATAAATATTTTTTTTAAAGAAATATATAAATGTATCTAATTTTCAGCATTTTCAATAGCTTTAAATATCAATTATATCTTTTCTTATTATGCTTCTTGTTGATATAACAAAGAAGCATAGCAACAAAAGTTGCACGTCAGTTATGAATTTCTTTCATAGCTATTTATTTAAAATAGATACAAGTAAATATTTTCACTGACGGTTACAGTACTCATTGTGTCACCCGTCCCCTTTTTTCCAGACATTTTTTTTTTTTCCTTTTTTCGGGACATCAAATGGAAAGGGTGGGAGGAGAGGTGATCGAGAGGGTGGGTCCATCCCACGTGTTACACGCCCATAATCTCTAGGCTGGCACAGTCTCTTCCAAAACATTAACTTTCACTGCTTTTAATCGGAACATCAGTCGTTCTCACCCGAAGGGGAGAGCTGAAATCAGGGGTAAAATATCGGGGTGAGTTCACACTCCGATTTCAATTAATCCCTGGGAAAGGCTCGAACCGACATGGGATTGATTGTTTTGGGGAAAGGTGGCGTTGTCTGATCCTCTCTCCCAAATTGAATAGGGAAAAGGGCTTCGAAAATACTGTTTCAGTCCACCATTTCACATTTTTAAATGGCTGTTGACATCTGTTTAAAACATCAATATGGATCTGGCCCCTTTTTTAACCACATCTTTTTTAAGTAATGTATCGCTATAAATTAAAAAATATTGCCAAATTTAACCTCAACAAAGAATAACTGGATATTAAAAATGTCGTCAAATTTTACTCCAACTATGATAATTAATATTTTGAAATAAAAAAAGAAACGCGGTTTTGCTTTCGATACGGTACTGTGATACTTTTTTGGGATTTGATTTTATGAGGAAAGTTTAACATCATATGTGATTTTGATGTTCTTAGAGAAATTAAAAATAAACTATGTGTTTAAAATTTGAACTTTATTTATTGAATAAAAATATGAAATAAACAAAAATTTGCATATAATAATTCACCATGAATAATTCAATATGTAATAATCAAAAGTTTGCATGTATAATTCACCATGAATAATTCAATATGTAATAATCAAATTCTTGAATTATTATACAATGAAAATATAAAATATATCTTAAAATATTAAATAAAATTTTGGGAATATCTTTATCCCCCTTTTTTCTAACTCAATATGTAATTTTATGAATGATTATTACTTTTTAATTGAATACTTTTTGTATATTTTTAATTTCATTTATTTTACTCTTTCTACGATGATAGTTTACTCTCAAGAAATATTGTAATACATTACATAACCCACATAAATTAAAAAATTTTAATTTATATTATAACTAAAAAGACATAAATAACGAAATATAGAATATTTGAATTAAACTCTGTAAGCTACTTCATCCTTTTTACATGAACGTCATATACATGTGTGCTGTGTCAATTGCAATCTCAAGGTGTATATTATAAAATAGAAATTTCCTTTTTAAAAATACGATGAAAAGTCAGAATCTATTTTAAGTGGTGACTTCATCTGTGATTTTGTACTTTCTCTTTATTCATTTGAACATCTATTCCTTCTCGAACTAGTTATTTTTTTTTTTTCATCAATTGAAAGTAATAGGGAAGGGGGAAAAAAAGAAAAAACAAAAAAAATGAAGCCAGAATCGATTCGCTTTCCATTGTTCGTTACGAAGATTGATACGCCTTTCTTGTGTTCATGTCAGTCGTCCTATCAATAGGAAGTAAGAAATATTTCTTCCTTCATAAATAGGAACCGAGAGGGGATATGGACCAAAAGAGGAAAATGATTAGATGAAAAAGTATGACGTAGAAAATGTGATTTCTGGGAGGATCGAATTTTTGTGTCGTTCCGCCATCTCCATAAATGACAAATGGACGTCACGAACATCAGAGGACAAAAAAATGTGTCCTGCGAGTGAAAGGGACATACGGAAGGAGAACAGCGTTGATCATTCGGGGGAACGTGGCTCTGACAATCTCATTCGCTTTTCTGCTGCCAAACTTCAAGGCGGATGGATAAACGGAACTTTTTGGCGTACAATAAACAATACTGAAGAAGCTTATTCAATGAAATCTCGTCATATCATTTAACCTCTCACTCTCTATATTTTTTACATTTTTTGCTATAAATAAGCATTTGTTCATCGGAACACACAGAGAAACATTTGTAAATTATAAGAAAAAGGCAGACAATACTGTTTTTCTTATTGTTTATACTGATTGAAATGCAGATTAAAATTCAAATGAATAGATGGAAAATATATTCGTAAATGAATCCTAAACATTATAATAAATAAATAACTAGTATTTTTTTCAGAGTCTCTAATTGAGTATGAGTTAATTTCGGAAGTGCTTTGAAATTTAGAAAAATCAATATGAATTTAATTAAATAAAATAGACATAAAATAGGTTTTGATATTTTTTAATGGAGATTTTATTAACAGTAAGTTACAAAAAAATGATATTAAATTATAATTCATATTTTTACAAATGATGGTTTTGGCATAAATAATCCGTTCCATCAGTTTTACAATGAATATGTTTAACTGATATAATTAAAAATAATGATAAAGAAACATAAAAACTAACATAAATGAAAACTTTTATTGTTTTACGTTATTGTTTTATAATTATAAATTTTTTCACCAACCATATATAGCATTTAATTTATCTAAAACACCAATTAAGAACAACTACAAGCAGAATTTAGACGAAGCAAATTTTAAAGATAACCCTGAAAAGTTTTGAGTTACATAACATCAAAAGCAATTATATGGATGAATTCTTTGTGTTGCTCTGTAAACTAATTGAATATCAACAAAACATATTCTGTTTATAGAAAAATAACGCCAAATGCATCATGAGAAACAATTTGGTATAATGCATCTCAGCAAAGTGGCGATAATTTGCTACATTTATTATCAAGTTAATCCATCTAAATACATATATATGTTAATAAAAGCATATCCCAAAAAGAATATCCATAAGATCTTCATCATTGCTGACATATTTCTGCATGTCCCACTAGCACATCCGGTTGGGGGAAATACCGCCAAGCCCTTACACCTCCACAGTTTTGTGTATTCTAGTAAATACATTGTGGAATTGTGGAGTTTTGTCCAAAATCTGAATGAAAAAGGGGAAAAAATATATATCGGCAATAAAATCTTCCTTTCATCGGAAAGAGTACCACATTCCCACCATTGTCCAGCGCCAACCTTTGAAAACGGAACGGAGCAGTCGGATTATCGTAAAGTCTCAATCCAAGAATCTCTCGTCTTCCGAGATGCTCCAGCGCCAACAAAAGAGATAAAAGAAGTCGGTGCCGAAGAAAGAGCCATAACACACTCATCATAGCCAAAATATCTCCATTCGTCCCACTGACATATCCGGGGAGAGAGAGAGAGGGAGAAAATATCTGTGAGCTAACTCCATTGTGCAGGGGCCTCTTCTTTGATTTCAACAAAAGCTGACACCTCTGCCCCTCACAACAACATTGTGTCTCATTCAGAAAAAGTGACAATTTTTCACGCCAGATGTTCACCGATAGGGCAGCGGTCACGTCGGGCTTATAGCGCCCTCGACGAATCTAATAGAGATATCAGGGTGCAAGGGTATTAGGGTGGCAAGTCGGGCACAATGGAAGGGTATAAAGGGACCCAGAGGAACACCCTCCCCCCAGGGGAGGTGTCTGCCCGAGACTCTTGGAGAGGATACTTGGAGTTATTAAGGGAGTCTCTTTCAGTTGGGCAGCTGGCGGATATATACCCAAGCAGACGTGTCGGGAGAATCGCACATGCATAGGGTTTTGGATGAATGTAGTTTATCTCGGAAAGGACAGTCAAATGAAAAGAGAACACCCCCCCTTAATACACTGAAATTTTAGAAGCCCTATTTGCAAAAAAAAAAAATTGTTAAGCAGAGATAAATACATTTAGTTCAAATACGCATTATCGCTTTAACCAGATGTAACGTAACATAATGGCTGACGTTTATTAGTGTACCTAGGGTAATACCTATACCTCCATATATAATTTTTATTTTTAAAATTTAAATAATTATAGAAATTCAAAATTTAAAATTTAAAAGAAGAAAATTTAATAGAGCACATTCTCTGTAAAGAGAATAAAATGAATTTAACCAGATGTATTGCTTTATATATTTAATTGAAATACTGTTATGGCTTAAACCAGATGTATTGCTAATGCATTTAATTGAAACACTCCTTATGGCTTAAACCAAATATATTGCTAAAATGCATTTAATTCAAATACCCGTTATGGCTAAATCAAATGTATTATTACTAAATAGATTTAATTGAAACACTCGTTATGGCTTAAACCAGATGTTTTGCTAAATGCATTTAATTCAAATACTCATTAGCTTAAACCAGATGTATTGTTAAATACATTTTCTATATGATGAATATATGCATCAAAAATGTTTTATCATGTATATATATTTTTACATAAATAAATTAATAATAGTATTTATGCATCTCTTCGATGTAATCTCAAAAGGCTATTGGAACAGTTTAAATGACGATCATTTGCCTGACATAGGAATTAGGTATTGAAATATAATAGTCGTGATCAAATATCGAATCAGAAATAAATGGCTGTATGTTTAAATCCTATTTATTAAATAAAAAAATCTATTGTTTGAGAAAATATTTGATTATAATTAATCAGCTAAAAAGCAAGAAATTAAATAAACAACATCTAACATTTAAATTCTAAAGCCAATTTTAATAATTGATTGAATTAACCAATTTTCAAGAAAATCAATTATGTAATTTTTATTTCAACTAAAACCATTTTTCATGAAATTTTAACTTCAATTAAGAATAATATTATTCGATTGTAACTTTTCTAAAACAAACTAGACTAGTATAATTCAATATTTTCCCAAATTTCTTTTAAAGAAAAATAAATTTGAATTTCAACAATAAAATTTCTTCACTTTCACTTATCTCTTCTTTTATGACCATGAAATATAAAATAATGTTTTGAGGGTGAACTTTCCGTCTATTATTTTCTAATTTCTGTGTATATGATCATATCAACTCATGAATCTTATAACAATTTTAGCATTCAGAAATAGAAAATAATATTAAAAATTTCAGGGATTATTTTCAAAAAAGACCAATAATGGTAGGGAAAAGGTAAGAATAATATGAAAGAAAACTGTACTTATGAAATCATGTTTTCATAATACTCTACTGCATATCGCAATATTTTGTGAAATTCATATATTGAATTAAAATAATATTCACTATTGATCCCTATTTAATGTTTTACACTGCGTTGTTTAAAAACACAAGTTCGTGAGTTTGCAATTAATCTGAAAATAAAAGCAAATTAAGGCAGATTAAGGAAAATAAAAGCAGATTACGCAATATTTTCAGGCTACCTTTAATTTGAATTTTAGTAAAAATACTTCTACACTTCATCAATCGAAAAAAAAAAAAAAAAAAAAAAAAAAAAAATCAAACGACTTACTAAAATTATTTTCTATCTTCATTTCATAAACAAGCCATAACAGTAAATCGTTCGCTTATAGGTAACATCTCATAGATTAAGGTATATTATGAGATCAACGTATTAATCATATTTCACAGCCCAACCCCATACTATCCCTTTTATATGTACATATTCGATCCTTTGTACTAGGTTTCATTGTAGCCCATTGATTCCAAACGTTCGATCGGGGGTGTGAATGCCATAGTGGCAGACGATCTTTCGATTTTTTTTCTCCCTCCCCTAAGCATTGCGCAGACGATAAATCACTAGGCGTTGATCGTTTGGTGCGAGAAACACAATGAGAGTGTGACCAATCTTTAGCCTTTTGGAAGAGACGTTGATTTCATTAAAACCCCTCGGCCGTTAGGAGAAAAATAGGGGTGCTTAAACCCCAGGTCCTCCCTTTTAGGGAAGGTATTTTTTTTTTATTATCATTTGCATAATTTCCTACGGTATAAAGATGTCTCCATTTTGGGTGAAACAACTTCATTTTATCATATTATCAGGTTTCATAATATTTTAGAAACCATTTTGAAAAAAAAATTAAATATATATGTATATATATATATATATCCATATTAAAAATGGAAAATGAATTAATATTTAAATGAAAAATATATAATTTTTGTAAGTTTTCACTTTTTTATAAGTAGTAACAAAATTGTTATTGAGAAATTTTAACATTCAAATCAAATTGATTCATATTCAAAATTTGAAGATATTGCTTTTAAGTGTTAACGTATTTGTTTACGACATTACTAATAATTTTTGCATTTTACTTTGAAGAAATTAAAATACTTATTATTATTATATGAGTAAATCGTGAACGCTAATATTGCTCTGTTAACCTTAAAATATATTTTTAATTTTTTAAGGAAAATTTTCATTAAGAAATATTAGAAATGTATTAAATTTATCACTATATCTAATCTTAGAAAAGTTAATTTTTATTTTAAAATACCAAAAAAATTTTAGAACGTAAAAAAAATATTTTAGTGAAAACTAAAATATTTTTAGCCGCATTAATAATAAGTTGGTTATTCTAATATTTTTTTTTGGAAATTATTCGATATTTTACATGTATAATTTCTTACATTTTAGATAAAAGCGTGCACATAAAAAAAAACCCTTTGTTTTTCCTTTGTTGTTATCAACAATTACGCTTCTCTATATCAAGTTAAAAAGTACTGCTGCCATCTATTGTTGATACCTGAAACTAAATGTTGTTAAATTTTATTTTTATTTTATTAACAATTGTGATAAACTTACGTTATAAATATTCTTAACTGATAAAGTAATACATTGTTTTAATTATATTTTTTTACAGTATTTGATGGTAATGTCTAGAAAAGTTAGGAAGCATTTTAAAGATTTTAAGATAATATTATATTGCATTAAATTAATTAAATAATTAATTAAATAATTGCATTATATAACATTACACGCATAATATATATTGCATTTTAAAGATAATTTTCACGAATAATCGTAATTTTGGGGAATTTTGTATATATATAACTGAAAAAAATAGATTTGAAATTTATTATTGTATTAGTTCCTGTTTTAAATTATTTAAATGAATGAATGAATTAATTATTTAATTATTTTAAGTATCCCAATAGATCACTTGAACACTTAAAGCGCATGAATTTTCAAATTTTTATTTTGATTCTCACACAGAAAACACATGCTCATTTATTTCATATTGATACATAGAATAAAATGACTACTAAAAATAAAAACTTTATTTAATATTGCATCAAAAATATAATTTTTAATGAAAATTCGTTCATTAATTGATTGATAATTATTAAATGAAAATGATGAACTGATATGTCATGTGATTTTCTTCAAGGACATTCAATGTTCATTTTATTCAGGATACAGCTTTCCACAATATATTTTGTTAAAAACATTTAATAAAACAAAATCAACTTCATCATGAAGCCTTAAATAATTACGTTATCATTAGTTATCTTTACCTCTATATAATTTTAAATTACGATGTATTAATCCAATTTCCTCGCCAGAAAGTACCGATTTCCCTTTATTAATTTGTCTTTTAAGTATTGCATAGCTATTTTGAAATTCAAATCTCTACAGTATATAAATCGTGCAATAAATCCACTGTAAATTTATCTAATTTCGAAATATAGTAATAGATTTATTGAATATTAAAATATTCTTTATATATATTTTTTTTTTTTACTGAAATGATATAATATTATGTAAATCGTCAAAGACTATATATATTTCCTGTTCAAAAATATATATTTACGCAGACAATTATATCAATTTCTGTTATTTGTTTAATGTGCTAGATTGCATTTAAATGTCATTTGATTTTTATCAACGATTAGCTATCATTACCACTATGTAATTTGATTAGCAAATATACACAGTGATATAATTTGTGATATCCAGTTAATTAAACATAATTTATCATTTATCCTCATCCTGAAGCCTAAAATATCCTTTTATTAGTTTTAATATTAGTTATCATTATCACTATGCAATTTTAAATTATGTGTAATCCAATTTCCTCTCCAGAAGATACAGATTACCCTTTATTAATTTATGTACCTTTTTAAGTATTACATATCTGTTTTGAAATACAAATTTTTTACTATAATGATATAATATTACTTAAATAAGTCAAAGACTATGTATTTCTTCCTCAAAAGTTAAATATTTATGGAAGACACTTATGTCATTTTCTGTTATATGTCTAATGTGCTTGATTGCAGTCAACGATTCTAAACACAATGATATATTTTGGGATATCCAGTTAATAAAACATAATTCGTTATCTTCAACATGAAGTCCTCATTAAACTGTAAGTCATGGTCTAATTAGCCTAAAGTGTTGACAAACCAAACCAAACCAATCATCATGAAGCCTAAAATAATTACATTATCATAAATTATCATTACCACTATGTAATTTTAAATTATGGTGTAATCCAAGTTCCTCGCCAGATGATACCGATTGCCCTTTATTAATTTAAGTATTACATATCGGTTCTGCAATTCAAATCCAAATAGTGTTTCCTTGATTATATAAATCATCAAAAATCCATTTATCTAATAGTAATGGAATTTTTATTCAATATAAAATATATTGAATCTTGATTCGATGGGGGCTAAAATTACAAAGTTAATACTGATTCAGAAAAGACGTGCAGATTCACATTTGCCATCACATTGCGTTGACAAGTACCTTCCCTAATGTATTCTTCCTCCCTGAACTTTATCACTGGAATCTGTGTTCTGCTCTGCACTCATTACCACTGTACAGCGCTAAATGCATGGTAAAAACTAAAACGCTTTTAATTAAAGGGCTTGCAATCCAGATGCTGCTGCTGTAATCGTAATATCGGTGGAGGGGGCCGAAGCTGCCCGGTCAGACGCTTTCGGATACACCTCTGGTTTCTGCCATCTGCTAATGGGATTGGTTGTTCCTTGACATCACGTGATTCTTCCCCAACCGTTCTCTGCTAATTACCATGGACCTGATTAATGATTGTCGCTTGCGAGCAATTTTCGTCTTTCGCAAATTCATTAGCGAGATCATCAAAAAGGTTCCATATTAATTGCTACTGCTGCTCCTCTCACTCAACTCAGAGAGGAGGGTGTAGGGTAGCTATGGTGGCCCCTCATTAGCCTACGTAATTATTCAGGGAGTGTGATTAATAATTAAAAGAGTGCCTCCCCCATTTAGGGCCTGCCCCGGTCCACCCCCTTTGGCCTGGAAAAGTTTTGACAGCAAGTTTAAAAGTCGCTGCTGCTGGTGCTGCAGCCTTCTGGAAAGGTGGTATTTTTTCTTGATGGAGTTACTTTAAAAAGAATATCTCAGGAAGATTTTTTTTTTTTTCATGGAGGGAGGGTGGATGGTTGCATGATACGCCTTTTTTTCTTTTTTAATGATTATCGCAGCAAAAGTTTGACTATCTCTTTTTATTCTCAATTTGGATATTTTTTTTTTGTTCATCTGAAGTCTGTACTTCGATTTTATGAAGATATTATTTTTGTCAAGTATTATGCACACTTTGAAAAAGGAGAAGAAAGGAAGAATATTAAGAGAAAAAAAAAAGAAAAAAAAAAAAATGAGAGATGGTTTCTTGAATAGAATAATTTTTTTATTTTTGGAAAAAAATTTCTTCTTTTCTAAAAAAAAAAAAACACAAAAGGAGTGAAAGTATTAATGAATGTATTCCAAGAGAGTAAGTTAAAAATCTGTTTCTTTTCAATATGAAAGTTAAACATTTTTATAATTTAATAACATATACAAATATTTTAAAATCACGAGAATACGGAATTATCATTAAAAAATTATAGTAAAATTATAGTAAAAAAAATTTTAGTAAATTGGAATTACTGGAAGAAATTTTCTTGGATTTGTTCCCGTGTGACACAAATATGAGGTTTCTAGAAAAATTTTTTTATCAGTGGGCTAGAAGATACTGAATTTATTATAGTTTCTCATAATCTTTGAATTAATATAAAAAATGTGTATAATAATTAAAAAAATTGTTCTGTCTTATGTGTGTTTTCAATAAATAAATGTAATAAATAACAATATTAAGGTTATTCTGTTATAAAGAGAATGGACAGACATGCAGACTAAATTTATTAAATTATTAAAAATTTTTCATTACATAATCTATGAAAAAAATTCACTATGCTATTTATCATATTTTTTAAAATAATAACTTTTCTTTGTTAGAATATTATGACTTGTTTTATCAGATTCCTTTCTATCGACTTAGTTAGCATATCAAATTGTATTTAGAATTTTAATTTGTTTCTTACATTATATTCAGAAAATATTATGTTTTTGGAAAGCAAAAAATCAATTACTAAGAAATATCATCATTATATATGATATGATATCAACATAATATAGCTAAATATATTAAATTATTTTGATCAACATTTATTTTATTTTTTTATATAGTAATTTGCACATATAAGACAGAAATATTTAAAAATATTGCAAATGACAGTCTTTAATATTGTGATAGTGCTTTTATAATTCGATTAATATTATGTAAATATTGTGACGATTCTAGAATTTCAAATAAAAATGGAAACAATTGCATGTATATTTTTAAATCCTATACTTTAAAAATAGATAGATGAATCAGAATTTTAGAATTTTTAATGCAGTAAAATGATTAAACACTTTAAATAAAAATAACGCTATAATTTAAATAGTTTATAATAATATAATAATAATAATTTTAATAATATAATAATAATTTTAATAATACAATAATAATTTTAATAGTAACAATACTAAAAATATAATCCTAATAAAATAATGAAATTGTGATTCAAAACTTTGAAAAACGTTTTCTTAATTTTCTGTATTGAAGCTATATCAATTTTTACTTTTAACTCTGGAATAAAATTTAGCAGTATATTTTTAAAAATTATAAGTAAGACAATATTATAATTGTTCAAGTTTCAGTTTAAAAGCAATGCATTCAATTTTTTTTATATATATTTTTTATATAGTAGAGTAGAAAAAAATAATTAATTTCTTTCATCTTTGATTTGTTATTCTTAAATCTTTTAGGTATACATATAAATGTTAGATAGATATAAATGTTACTAATGATCCTTTAGAATATTTTTTTTTTTTTTTTTTATCTAATCATAGAAATAAAAATGTTTTTAGAAAATTTAGTTTTAAAATAAATTTTAATAATAATTGTACTAATATTTATATCAACAAGTACTTTTAAATAGCATGTAAAACAATGTAATTTCTTTTATATGAAATCTTAAAAAATATTAAGAAAAGTTGTATTCATATTAAAAATATTTATTTAAAAAAAAAAAAAAAAAAAAAAAAGGGAATCGTTAATACCTTAGATTTATCTGAAACACATAACAAAAATATCTTTGCATTATTAAAAAGTATTAAGACACATTAAGGAGAATACTACAAGTAGCAGTTAATAAGTTTCCAAATAAAATAAAATTTGAGAAGCTTACGAAAACATTATTCAAAAGATATGTACTATGATGTTTTGCTAAAAATCAGTTTTGAAAACTCGTGAAAAAAATCAGAAAATTTTTAGAAAAATTACTTTTAAACTAAAAATCTAAAATTGAAAATAAATTTAAATATATTTAGTACTTATCTCATTTAATTTATTATTTTTCTTTTTTTATTTTTATTATTATTTTCTTATAAACATTAATAAAAAATTTTTATTATTTGGGCATATGAAGTTTTAAATATAACATATAGATGGCGCCACGTAATATTTGTCCTTTACAGTAATTTTTTTTCTTTAATACACAATAGATGGCAGCACAATATATGTGCGAACTAATGAGCTAATGATGCTGCAGACAATTCGTTAGCCTTTTAATAGTTTTGATGCAGATCTATTTCATAAAAAAGTCTTTTTTAAAATAATTTAAAACATTATAATTTCTTAATAAATTTAAAATTCTAATTAAAGTAGTGAAATTAGTGTAATGTTTTAAAAAATGTTTCTACACATTTCAATCGTTATTTAAAATTTTAAAATCTATTTTATTTTTAAATAATTTGAAATGGGAAACCTTTTTAAATGGAAAACATTAAAAATTTCACCACTTCTGTTCAAATAAAAAAAAAAAAAAATTCATGTTTCATGCCATGAATGCTTCTATTAAAAACTGAATTTTAATTTTTAGAAATTTTATTCAATCTCTTTAGTAGGTTATTTCATCAATTTTGTTCAATCTTTTTTGAAACATTTTTTTTTTTTTTTTCAGAAGTGGTGAAATTTTTTAATGTTTTAAAAATGTTTCTACACATTTCAATCTTTATTTAATTTTTAGAAATTTTATTTAATCTTATTTAAAATTAAAATATTGTCATTTTTCTCTTTAGTTATGATTAAATTTTGTTTTCTTGTGCTATTTCGGTGGAATTTTTTTCATGATTTGCGTCATATAATAATCTAACTTATTCTTGCATATACTTGTTAAACAAATGTTTAACATATATGATGAAAAACTGTTATGCGATTTCGAACCCAGCGTTTATTGCCATAATGCAGTTCTTAAAGTTTTAAAACATAACTCTTCTTCTTTTATACTAGCATAAATAGCATTCAGTCAATATTTTTGAGTAACAATTTGGAATCAGTATGATATAAGCTAGCAATAGTTCATCAAGAACAGCTTTTAGTCATGTTTACCTTGCAAACGCTTAACTGGTCGCAAGTTGTAAAAGATAAGCACTAGTGCATTTCGTAATTAAAAAACATTACCAAATACAAATTCGAATCTATATGAATTTGCGTGTTCAATGGCGACTTTGTTTTATCATTATTTCTTTAATTAGGATAAAAGCTACATCGATTCAATGGTTATTGGGGGGTTTTACTGGAATTCAACATAGCTTTAATATAAATCTGAATCCAGATTTTAATTTTTCATTAAACATTTCAAACGTATCGTTAATCCGAAGTTAATAGAATAAATATATACGCGTAGTTAGTTACATATAGAATACTTCAAACAATTCTGAGCTATTATAGCAAAAAAAAAAAAAAAAAAAAAAGGATTTTAGTTTACTATTAGATATGGAAAAAACATATCTACAATTAAATTTTTCTTGAAATTTCTTGGAAAAATCATTTTTGAAAGTAGAATATCTTTGAAGTTTATAAATAACTTATGTTATCAGATTAAGTGACAAACTTCTTACCGATAGAATAGTTAATCGATTCCATCAACAAAATATTTTCTGATTCGAATTAAATAAAATTTACTTAAAATGAATAAACAATTGGTCAAGATAAAAGAAATTTTGTCTGATATTTTTATTGTAAAAGATTCTTAAAAATATTAAATATTAAAAAGTTTAAATAGTGAATCTTTCCGAAAAGCAGATTTAATTTATAAGATCGGTTGATTCATTAAATCAGAACTATAACAATGAATAATCTTTTACTGATTAAAAACTATCAATTTAAAAATCTTGTTTATTTAAGGGAAGTATTGCAAGGTATTTAAATTGATAAGCTAGCAGTAAATTGATAAGTTATCAGTAAATTGATAGATTCATTAAATCAGAACTATACAATGAATAATCTTTTACTGATTAAAAACTATCAATTTAAAAATCTTGTTTATTTAAGGGAAGTATTGCAAGGTATTTAAATTGATAAGCTAGCAGTAAATTGATAAGTTATCAGTAAATTGATAAGTTATCAACAACAAATAATTGCTACAGAGAATTTTGTTAGTTAAAAGCTTCTTGATACAAAAACTGAAATTAAGATATAAAATAACAAATGAAAGAATATATCATAATAAAAACATAAAGAACAGTCAATTATAGCTTAAATAATTTTATTTTTTTTTAATATACATGAATAAGTATTTAAAAGAATCCAGTTTATCAATTTAATAGTTTTCACACAATAAGACATTCATATTTTCTGCGACTATTATCCCTAATGCAACAAAGCACAACCCCCCAATATATTGAACCCTCATCTCTAACTTTACCAATAATCACGATGAGTTGATGTCGTTCGCGTGCATGAGGAGCACATGCTGTCCATCGCAACCTTTCGTGACAATGGTCTTTCACTTCTGTATTTAAGCAATAGGGAAAAGAAACGATCTGTACCATTGGGCAACCCAAACCTGGTCTTTTTTTATTGACAGAACACACTGAGAATCACAGTAATGAGAAACTGTTTTGATCATTAGAGTGGTAAATAAGCTCTCCTTTTAGACTTGTGCAAACACAGGAGTGAGACACACTTTTGTAATGTAATTACACACTTTTACAAATGCTTTGTGCGGCCGATGCATATTTAGTTCTATCGCCATTCGCACAGATAACAATGATGCCCAACAGAACCAGACACGCAAGTCCTACAAGGAATCAGTTACAGTAAAGGTCATACGGCTATACTTTATAATGCAAGGAATGTGGTTTAGAAATCTCTTCTGAAGATTCAAAGTGCTTCTCTCTGAATTACGAACTTTGGTGACTAATTTCGGTACATAAATTAATAAAACAAAAGAAGTAAAAATTACTATAATATAAATATTTATTTCATAATTCATATGAGATACATTCATATTCATTTATATGAGATATATTCATTATTCATTAATTATATTTAGGTCTGCAACGATTTTTTAAAATCACCTAAAACTTGGAATAAATTTAATATTTCTAAAACTTTTAGTCATTGAACCTGAAATATACCGATAAACATTAATCACACTAAATTACATTTGCATTTATTAATAATTTTTATTAGTTTAATTCATTTAACAATTAACTAATTAATTGTTGAAATGTATGTTAAACCAAAAAACATATATTAATTCAAATTTAAACAGTTATAAAGATCAATACATCGATATTTTCCTTATCTTTAAAATACACAGGCAAAAAACATTTGCTTAAACATAAAAAAAAAAAGTTGATAAATATAATTACACTTATTTTTATAAGAAATAAAGTCTGCATTTACCTCTTTTTTATAGATATAAACAACGTAGATTATAATATCAAACTAAAAACATTAAAATAATTTAAATCGTAACTTTTAGCAATAAAAGATATCCTGACGAATTCAGAAGCATTTTAATTCTAGCAATGGCTGGTGATTTATATTAACCTCTTTGGAATGTTCCAACAATGCTTATCTAAATGGTGCTCCAATCACTACTGCCTTTTTTAGATGATTTTTCAATTGATTATTTCTTGAATGCTATCTAGCAGAGCAAGCATTATCTGTAAATCTTTCTACAAAATAAATTCACCAGTATAGGATAACGTACTGTTTCTTATTGTGCATTGACATTAGAGTTATTATAAAGAAATATAATATTTCATTTACATAGCGTTCATGAATACATTATGAATTTTTAAGATTATTTAGTTTTGAAATTATATATTTGTGATAAACTTTCTTTTAAATCAAAATTAGCAATCATTAGCAATCCTCTTAATCCTTCTGCAATCAAAAGCAGTTCTCTAAATATATGCCAATCAAAATAATATGAGATAGAAATCATCTTTTAGAAATCATTGTTATCCTTAAATGTTTCCATCATTATCAACTATTAAGTTAAAAATATTTTTTCATAAAAAGGTTTTTCACGTATACAAAACAATCCAGAGTGGTTCTTATACGTAATCCACGAGCTATTATCACCTTTTTAGCTTTCAAAACAGACAGTTTATTTTGAAGCGTAATCATCATTATTAAAAAGATCTGTTTAAATATTTATTTTTAGCAGCTATAACGTGCTGCTCTTTAAGATTAAAAAAAGAATTTAACGGTCGATTTATTTTGCAATTTTTTTTATCATCTTCAACATTTTTTTTATATAAACAATATTTTATGATAATCATTTTTTCTTACCATAAAGAAAAATATGAAAACTTTAAACGCCTTTTCTAGCATGCCATATTGTGGAGAAGATTATTTTTACTACAATATTGGAAACTCATTTCTCTCTCTTTCAAAACAGCCATTTATCTTTCTAAATTCTAAAAAAAAACAAAACATAAATTAAAAAAATAAAAGGTTTAATATTTCTTAAAAATATCAGCGACTGAAAATTATTTCAAATTTCTGAAAAAGGGTTAAACTTGAATCGAGAATGGATATTAAATGAGATGATTTTAGCCTTTTATAGCGCGTTTTTCCCAATAATATATTTTAACTACTAAATAGTAAGTGATTTTAAAAGTTTGCTAAAAAAGTCGCAGTCACAACTTCAAATTGCTTTTATGAAGTATTTTGGAAGTTCTAGAATTAAAAATTCAAAACTTAATCACTTGCAGACCATTTGTGAATGTGGCTTAATTTTATATGACTCATTTTTTTCTAAATTGATTTATTTTCAATAAAAATTAATTCCATGCATATTTTGAAAATATACCCAATAAAAGAGCTTTGAAAAGGTGGGAGAGAAAAAGATTTCATAAAAATATCCATCTAAATTAGTACAGAGCATTACTAGCAGAGATTAATCAAAATTATCTCAATATTTCCATAAAAATAAACCAATTAATTGTAATAACTATTATAATTGAGAATAAAAATATAAGAATGCAAATAGAATAAACCTTAAATTTTTCTTTGCCCATCAAAGTGACAGAACAAAAAGGAAAATCAAAAAATTTAATGAAAGAATCCAGCCCTTTATACATCCTTAAATTTAAAGTATTCTAGCTTAGCATAGGTTTAAAGTACTAAACTTTTAAAAATTACGTTTTGCAAACACTACGCTTTAGCTTTCTATTTTTAAGGAAATTGAGGTTGCGTTTATTTCTGATCCAGACTGGTAATAAGTATGTTTAGCCATCATAGCTCCTAAACAAAATTTGTAAGGAATCTTAAATTAAAACCTTCTGAAAAAGATAGATATCCTTATGATTGGTAGCCTACAAGAATCGACTTTGAGAAAGCATCCATTCATCAACTGAAAATATTCAGCTGCACCACAAAAAATTCGAGGATTCCAGGAAGCGTTCTTGAAAAGCGCGAACAGGATCAAGATCTTGCCACTGGTGAGCACTCTGTGCACAAAAGCCAGTTTTTGTAATACTTGTTACTTGCAGATTATCTTCTTTCCATGCCAAGAAACTCTAATCACGACGACAAAGACATCTTTAGAGCAGTGTGTTCCCTCTTTCTTCACACAAAAAGAGGAGAGATTTGGAGTTGAAGCCCACATAGGAAATTATACATTACCAAATCATGGTGCTGGAAGATTCTGCAGGTAGCACTTTCGAAAAGTTTCGCAGAAGTTGCTGGCAATTGGTAGGTCACTTTCTGGCGCAACTAGAAAGAGAGGGTTGTCAAAAATATAAAAATCTGCTTTTTTATTAGTAAAATTTAGATGCATTCTGAAAAAAATTTCAGTTTCCATCATGTGAAATCGTGATTTGAAGTAAACAGGAGTGCAACAAGGGTAATCCACAAATTTAGACAAGGAATAGATAAAGGAAAGTGGGCCAATTAAAATTCATTGGATCCACACTTTCATTTAAAGACCATTAAAAATTTTTCATTTTCGTTAACTTAATAAAAAATAATGAATTTCAAATGGGAATGTAAAAATTAAAATTTTATAGAGTTATATATTAGTTATACAAACTGCTATTGCCAGTTAGGATCAATACACGCACGATTAAATGAAATATTTATTATACTTATCAATAACAATACAACTCTCATTAGACCTGAATGGCCGAGTGGCTAGCGCTCTGGCTCTCGGTACCACAGGTTTCGGGTTCGAAATCTCGGCGGTGCCATGGATGTCGGTAGTGGTTCGGAATCCTCTTTAAACCATAGGTCCCGGTCTACTCCGACCGTAGAGCGCCG
>BPLR01005013.1:0-19308 GCA_021605095.1 Caerostris extrusa
TTGATTTGATTGAAATTGAGACCCAATCATTCCTTTAAAAATATTTTAAAAGAAACTATTGAAAGACTCATTTTAACTTCTCAAAAATACGAAAAATAATTACATTAAAAATTATAACGCGATATTTACAGTGTTGTACTATCAAAACGGGAAAATTGACATTTTCACTTTGTATAAAATAATAGAAAATAATATCATGTTGCTAGAAGAAGTGTTCTTACAGCACATTTATATATTAATATTTTTAAAAACAAACGCATCCAATAAATTTATTAAACAAATAAATGTCTTTTGTTGTTGTCGTGTCCTCTCATGGGAGGATGAGTGCAGCTTCTGTTCTGAAGGATCACCCGTAGGTAGAAGTCTGACTTTTTGCTCCGTGACGCTCTTACAGTCATAGGAGACTGGGACTCTACGGCTTAAAGTGATTCCGAACCACTACAAACATCCATGGCACTGCCGGGACCGAACCCGAAACCTGTGGCACCGAGCGCCAGAGCTCTATACACTGGCTATTCAGGCCCCAAACGTCTTCTTTCAAGTGTCTTATGTTCATAAACACATCAATGTAATTTAACGCTCAAGCATTTATTTACATGTAACAATAGTACATAATGAATAACTACTATGAATTCTTAACAATATGCACATTTTCGAACTATCGAAAGTTTTTCTTAATCCTTGAAAAAAATCTCTAGTAGTATTATTTTACCTTAAAATTTTATTTACTTTATACACATAAGTTATTTACTTTAAAAACATACAGACTGGTATTCTAATTCCAGATTATTTTAAGAGTAGGTTTTTTTAAAGCTTCTCAAAATTTCTGCAAATAAAATTACGTTAAAATTATTACGTGCTATTTAACAGTGATAAACTATCAAATCGAAAAAATTGATATTTTTACTTTTTATAGAAAAAAATAATATATTCCCAGAAGTAGTCTTCTTACAGTATTCTATTCGCGTTGTACATATTAATATTTTTAAAACAAAACGCATCCAATAAAAGTATTTGATAAGTAAATGTCTTTTTAAAAGTGTCTTATGTTCATATCATTTCAAAGTAAACAAAAATAATTGAGCGACAGATTACATGTAACAATGATACATAAAGGGTAACTACCGAGAATTCTCAACAATATGTCGATTCTTTCCTTGTTCATTACTCGTTACTTTCTCTTAATCCACTAGTAAAGACCTTATCATCTGCCTAAAACAGACATTTTTTATTTAATAGAATCGTCTGTCATTAATTATTTGATAATTTATTAATATCGTCTATAAATTTTCGTCGTTAAACTCCTGATATATTATAATATACGCTTTTATTTAGAAGTGTACCTCTGAAATACATGACATTTTTCAAACAAAGATTGATATCCTAATTCCAGAAATTTTAGAGTCGGTTTTTTTTTTTTTAAATTTGTTATTTTAGAATTTACTTTTGTTTATAATCCGTTATCTAAATATCAGAAATATTGATTTACAAGATAATGTATTTTTAAAAAATATTTCTTGGAAGTAACTCTGTGGTTATTAATTTCATAAATACAAAAAACCATAGTCGATACAAATAGTTATTTTTACCTTTTATTATTCCTACACATGCGTTAAGGAACGAAATTTTCAATTGAACGGATACAGAATTTAAAATCACCCACAATAACAATTGTATTTTAATACAGAATGAAAACTATTTACCTGTAACTCACAGATTCAAACGCTTTCCGTAGTGAGCTGTGTTCGAAAAGTCTCTTTCCTTTTATAACGTTGGTTTTAAACGAAAAACGAGGTACGCAGCCAATAACTACAAAGTATTTTTGTACGTCTTTTTGCCACAATTTTTCAAAAATCATAGAAAATAAAATGTCCCAATCACTGACCTCTTCCTATTCTTCACAATGTGCAACTCGAAACTGTTTTTAAAAATATGCATACCACAATAAAATCAAATTTCACAAATAAAAAATATTTAAAACTTTCATTTGGCTTTATAAAGCATCTTTTTAAAACCAAACTCCTTAAAAATGTGGTTTTCTATAATTTTCAATAAAATTAGGATAATTTCACATCTAATGGTCAAAGTAAGTATTCAAAATATGGGCAGAAATAACATGGAATATTTATATTTTAATCAAATTGTTCAGGGTTTCTCTAAAATATGTGTTTTTAAAGTGTATTATAATTATGATAATCAATATCATTTTTTCACTTATATTTTTTTATATACATTTTTAATTTATTCAAATATTAATTATCCTGGCATGTATTATTTGGAGAGCGTGTAAATATTTAACATTCAATTGAAATTTGTTAAATTTTCAGAACTTCTCTATCAGAATTTTGTTTAAAATTGATCATTTTTTTTACATTATCGGATTCAGTTACAATTTATGTAAAAACGCAAATAAAATATATATTTATATACAAATTATTTTTGTGATATTGTCTGCAATAAAAAAACGATTAGTGGTTTTTTCTCCAAGATCGTTATCTTGTTGTATTCATATTTTAATTAGTTTCTCATCAATATCCTTTCTTTACAAAATTTTTTTTCATTTTTAACTCTGCTGTTTCGGGTGAGAATTCGTATTTGTATGAAACATATTGCTTGGGCAAGAAAGTACGCTCTATTTCTACCTTATGCTTAAATGGTAAAAACCGAAATTATTTTTTTGCCAATCCAATATTATTCAGATTGCAATAAATCAATTATATATACTCTTCCACTCTAGTACTTGTAATGTCTGACTGCGCTCAATGCAGCCAAATTTCATAAGAAAAATAAATTTTCTTAGTATTTTGATGCGCCATGCTATGGCCTGAATGGCTGAATGGCTAGCACTCCGGCGTTCGGTACCACCCGTTTCGGGTTCGAGTCCCGGGGGTGTCATGGATGTTTGTAGTGATTCGAAATCCACTTTAAACTGTAGGACGTAAAAAAAAAGAAGACATCTCATGTTTCGAAATCTGCCAATAAACAAACGGCCTCCGCCCACCATGGGGCTGTTGGGCCAATTATGATGATGATACTATGAAATTTAATTCTGATATAGAGCAATAATTTCATGATTCAACATTGCAGGGCATCTAAACGAGATGCAGAAAGCACCTTTTTTTTTTTCCACTGGCAACTGGCATACCGATTACGGAGTACCAATGGTGACCACCCTCAACCTTCTCATCTTAATTCATAGATATGATTATAATTTTAATTGACTGCTTAATTGTTAGTACATACAAAAATTGCAAGATAAAGTTTCTAAATTAAATAAATGGTACTCAAAAAAAGTTAAAAATACTAAAAATAAATAAAAAGTAAAATACAAAATAAAAGATAAAAAATTAAAGAATTTAATTTAAATTCTTTAATTTTTTAAATTCGGTACAATTAGGGACCAGTTGTCGATGCCACAAACAATGCAGCGAAAGGGTTATGCCGAACGGTGGGAGCCATGGTGAAGAATCTGAAAGCCAGTGATTAATATCTCTGCCCCTCCCCCAAATAAAAAGGCCGTCATTATAACCGATACACGATGTACTTTTTATTTTTTATATATTTTTTAAAAACAAAATTTATTCATTCCTTTTTTTCCTAACAAAAAAAAAGGAGGTTTGGTTTGACGCTCTACGGTCATCTTGTGCACACTTTTAGGCTAAACAGACCAGGACCTACAGTTTAACATGGATTCCGAACCACCAACAAACATCCCTGCCACAGCCAGGATTCGAACCTGAAGTATTTAGTACCAACGGCCACAACGCTAGCCAGTTGGCCATCAGGCCGTATAAAAACCTACTAATGAAATTCTAACGTGTTTCTGGTCGGAAAGATATATTATAGGTGCACAACGTAGCAGTAATAGCGAAAGGAGATGAGTTCAGGTTCGAACCCTCAACCTCGTTGTCGGAGATCCGTTTCTTTACCTCTGCACCAGTTCGTTATTTATTAGAAGGTCACAAATTTTAAGTAATTTAATTTTAATTAATTTCGCCCAAGTAATCTTCAAATACACAATGAGTTTCAAATACAAATGTGTATTTGGTTTGGCTTTGAGGCTTCTGGCTGACTTGCATATATGTGAGACAAATTGCGAATGTCCATATGCCATCATCGTCCGTAACACAATGCACTACTATTAGATTATTTTTATTTAAAATGTCTTTTGTTTAAAAAAACAATGTTGGAATGGTTTGCAGTCTTTCAGAAAATCCAACACTTTGGGAGCCCTAAACAGTGGGCCAACTGGATAAAAGTACTTAAAAACAGTATATATGGTCATATCAACGTTACACAAATGAACGAAAATATGAACGATTAGTTTCTCTAAATTTTTATATTTTCATCATTTTTCTTTCTTTTTACCGCGCTCTTCTTTGCATCCTACACTCGAATTTATTACCACCCCCTCCTGGTCATCCCACTGCCCTTATGGGGCGCTATAATCCATTTTTGGGAACCATTACATTAAGCTCCATTCATAGGAGAACGAGTTCCATTCACGAACCCATTAAAAATAGTTCGACCTAACCCCTACCAGAAAACCCTGTGTCTCGACCTCGCTCCGGCAAGAGTGGGTTTTTTCCACACACCAAAGGGACCCCAGTTATGACTAGTTGTCAGTCGCAGCCAGAGACAACTTTAGTTGTTTTTAGAGGTCAAGTGGAACTGGAGATTCGGAAGGAAAGCCGCTTGTCCTTTATTCACTCTCGTCTGGACGCTGCTATAGAATGAGGATTTATCTTCCAAATTGAATCTTTTCTCAAGATTTCTTCTCTCTCTACTGTGATACTTGGCTGATCGGAGTATCCTACAACTACTTCATAACATATTACTCCACGTAATTTTGCTTGAACGTTTTCGAAGGATTATTCACTTTTACTTCCTGAGTCATGTTTTCCCCTTTCAATTAACGAGTCCTATTCGCGAACCCAATAAAAAACAGTTCGACAAAATCCCTACCAAAAAAAATCCAGTGTCTCGACCTCACTCCGGCAAGATTCGGTTTTTCTTTTCGCACAAAGGGACCCCAATTATGATCAGCTGTCGCTCACAACCAGGTTATTTTCGTTGTCAGACCGAGACACTCGAAACGAAAGCAGCTCATTCATTATTCGCTCACATCTCGACGTTGCTTAAGACTAATGAAATATTTCTATCTTACCACTCTGCTATGATACTAGGCTGATAGAATTATCCTATAACTACTTCGTATCTTATTATTCCAAGCAATGTTGCTCCAAGTCTTTGCCTTTTATTCAATTCTATTATTAGTTCACACTCTCCCTATATATATCTTGTTCAAATTTTCTATCGTTCATAAAAAATACTTTTATTCATCCACTCAAGTTCAAATACATTTTTTGAACTTGTAGTGATGACACTGAATGTTAATACAGTTTTCTCAAATATTAATTCATTCATTAAATTTAATTAATTAATTTTAGTTTTTTAGATTAAAGTTGCATATATCTAATAATAGATGGCGCCAGATGTAAGAGGAAAATTTCAACTTTATTTGTAAAGGACTTTCCGCAATATAGTGAAAAAATATAGGAATTGACTTAATTTTTTTTTTTTATTATTATTACTTGTTTTTCCAATGATTACTCACTTTATTTCTTGGGACACGTTTTGTTTTTATTTTATCCTAAATCTTGATTTGGTTATTCTAGTAATCTTTATAATGTTTTAAGACCACAGAAAATAATTTAAATTAAACTATTTAATAATTTTTGATAGTATAAAAAATGTACTATTCAAAGATACAGAAAAAATTTAATTTACTATTAAATTTATATTTTTAAGTGATTAAACCCGTTATTCCAAAGTTTTGGGACGACAAAAACGTCCGGTTTTCGGAAAGACAGCAAATCATGGCAACATTTTTTTTTTTAAACAAACGGCTTTATAAACATAAATAAAAATATTGTTCTACTAAATCATTTAGTAAGTGCAAATCGTAACTTTGCGAATTTCGAATGCTTGCCAAATTTATCATAGATATATTCTAATTACCTTAACTCCATGCCTATAATGCCAGGATTGTACGTTAAAAAACTTTAACTTTCGTGGTACAGATTACAGAAAGCTGCGCGCAATTTGTTAACATCCCCCCTCTCGCGAAAAGATAAGTTTCATAAAAATAAGTTCTATAAAGCCATCCTATAAATAGCGAAAAATAATATTCTAAGAAAGAAATTTAGCAGTTGTGAGCGATGGAAAAGATTAATGAAAGTGGAACTTTTTACAAAATTGTGTGAAAGTAATCCTACACGGAACATCATAAAATGAACCTTCATATTCTCAAAGGATTACTAAGTTACTAATACTACTCAAATACACTCATGTCCATAAATTAAGGATAATGAAGTTCAGGCAAAAGAAAGAGACAGAAGAAAAAACAAATTTGACTTATTTGTAAAGTTTATTTATTAAACAAAAGGTAAAGAGCAAAAATGCTATATGTTTAACATAATTAATAAAAATTGCGATTTTACTCCCTGGAGCAAATTTCAAAAAAAGAACCTATTTACAAAAAATAGTATAACATGGTTAGTATGATGGTTAATATGGAGTATGTCTCCCGGACGATGCAATACAGGCCTTACAACGCCTAGGCATGCTGAGTATCAAATTATCAATCTGATCTTGGGGAATATTACACCACTCATCAAGCAATGCCCTCCGAAGTTCCGGTTGACAGGTGGGAGGAATTGACGGGCTGCAATTCGTCGGCCAAGCATATCCCACACATGCTCTATTGGATTCAAGTCCGGTGAGTATGCTGGCCAATCCATACGGGTGATATCCCCCAATTGAAGGCATTCGTCTACAATGTTTGCACGGTGAGGACGGGCGTTGTCATCCATAAACAGAAATTCAGCACTCATGGCGCCCCGAAACAAACGTACATGTGGTTCCAGAATGACATCCCGATAGATGTGGCCTGTCATCGTTACACTCTGAACAAGCAGGTCAGTTCTGGAACCAAGAATAATTGGTTACTGGAGATGACACTCTGGGCGATTCAAGTTCCTCGGATACTTCCAGCTAGGTACGTGCACATTCCAGTCATCCGATAATTCTACCACGTAAAAATCATCCAAATGCTTCCTTTGTGCCATAAATATGCGGTTATTGACTGAAAGACTTTTTAAAGCGCTTGTGAACAATTTTACTTCTTTGCCACCATTCCTTATATACCCCTCTCTTACACTCTCGTCATTGTGAAGTACTTCCGCCATCTGGTGGTTTCCTGTAATTTGCATATTCTTCTTCAAGATGTGTGTGATAATTCTACAGGTGAAATTTTTATTTTTTAGAGTTCAATTTCTGTGTGATTCTGAATTATCCTTAATTTATGGACATGAGTGTACTACAAAGAATTGTGTATTAAATTATGTGATCAATGTTTATAGTTTTCTAGTTTGTTAACATGTATAGCGAAAACAAGGCATTTTATATGTTTATTTACGCCACCAAATAATGTAATGATGTATGTGCAAAAAAGACATTTATTAAAGCATGTCAATCTGATTGTATATTTAAAAAATTGTATGTATTTTACAGATGCATTAATACTTTCAGAATAAAATCACAAAATAAATTTTAAATTATAAAAACAATCATTGTCCTTACAGGAAAAAATAATTCCCACACTGGCAAAAACAAAAACAAAAATGTATTAAGAATATTAAAACAACATACCAAAAGAGAATGCCAGACGCCATTGACAATCGAAAGCAGTTTAATCTCAGAGTCTTTTAACATTGAATATATTTTTCTATTTATCGATGTAAACATGCAATAAATCTTTTTTTTTTTATCTTTAATATTCAGTACAAATGACTCACAGCTTCCTGTCTTCCTTAAAAGGAGAGTTGACCAATCACCTTCTTTCTTCTGCCACATCTTGTGCTACGTAAGAAGAACTATCTGATGTACGGGATAACTATGAATCAGTAACAGGCAGCTTTCAATTGGCTGGAACACTTGATTTCAGTGATGTTTTGTTTCTACTTTACCCTATTAGTTTCTCTATCCACGTGGTATAGAGAAGCGCCATATTGCTTCCATTTTGAAAAGTGAATAGACTATTTTTAAATCTTCGAAGTCTTCGAGTTCTGCACTTGTTTTAAAATAATTTCTGGATTGTGAGATGGCAATGACTAGCCAACATATTGTAGCGGACGTATTCTCGTTCACCATCGATAACTTCTCTGCACATAGGACCCAATAAATATTCCAGGATTCCCTCTGTTTTTACAGGTTATCCGCGTTCTGTACCGTTGAAAAAAATGCCAAGACTTATTCATGATCACGTTTTGGTTGCTGGCGCCGACTCACTGCACGATTCATTTTGGGATATGGCTTCGCATCCTGTTCTGTCCAGAGTTGTCAATTTGACAGATGCCAATCAAATCTACCATATATTTGTGGCCATTCATGATTGTCCAGATTTAATTCCACACTGATACATCAGGCAGATCCAATGAATCTGCAAGACTAATTGATATCCTATTTAAATTGAATGATTATACTAATTTGTTTATCAAGTCACGAAACGAGAATGAACAAAAAAACGTCTATTCGAAAGAGGACAATTGGCTAACGATGCACTTGACAGAATAATTAGTTAATGATTTTATAAATCAATTTTATATATTTATTCATTTTTATACTTTACTGTTAAAAATTATATTTTTATATTTGATGAAACCCTATAAATTTTATTCTTTATTTTGTCTAAATTTTAATACTTAACAAATGGTTTCCAAGTGGTCCAAAATTGCTTAAAATAAAAAGTTGTTGTTTAAAAATTTGTTTTTTTTCTTCTTCCATACTACCATATGATGTTTTTATTCATGAGTAATTGCTAATATGTGTGTAATAATTCCTATCTATTATTTATTATAAAACAAAAATAAATTCTAGAGAGACGATATGTAAATTGAAAGTGGGTAAAACGTATAGATTGAAAAACAATTTCATTTTTAACTTAAAAATGGAAACCTATATATCTCTATATTTTTGTGTAATTTATTGATACTGATGTCATGGGACTGAAATTACATTTAAAATGTTTAATGCTGATTTCAAAAGATCCATAATGTTCTCCTTATGGAATTATATTTCGTGTGGGCAAACCACAACATGATTAATACTATTAAATTAAATTTTTACTTTCATTGGTTCACTAAAAATTAATATTAATTTCTTAATGTCATTAATCGTTAAATATTCTACAAAAATCAACATTAAAAGATGGAATGATTTAATAAGTTGATGTAAATTATTCAACAATCATTTTGTTTTCATTACAATTTAAGCTAATTAATATGTAAAAATAATAAAATAATGCAGTGTATAATTTAATAATATATAATAATTAAATAATGTAGGAACATTAAAGATTTGTTACGTCTATCGTGATATATATGAATTCTAAGGCAGTAGCAATATAAAAATATATAGTTTCTGATTGATATTAAGGAGATTGTAGAGTGACAGAAAACTTGTTGAGGATCTTAGAAGAGATACATCTTATTAATTATTTTATAAATGAACAAATAACTTTTTTTCATTTAAAATTATCTATCTTAGTTTTTTTTTTCTGTTTGAAGATAAATATATTTTCAGTCATCCTTCAAACTATAATTTTATCATTATTTACACAAATTTTAATTTTGGTACATCTTGTTTATGTTAATCTCCCTGTTTATCTAAATCATTTAATGAAAATTAATTTTTACAATGAGATTGCATATTATATAAAAGCAAAGAAAATGCACGCATTGGTTTCCTTTTACTTGATGAATAAATCGGGTCCCATTACTTTTATGGTGGAATTCTGCATGTGAAGCTTCCATTACCCAAGCATTTGTGATAAAATCAATGCAATGTGTTATATTAAAATATTGTAATTGTTTCATAAAGCCTCTATTCAAGAGTATAATTACACTTTTTATGTTAAATTTTGGAAAACATAGAACAAACAAGTTTTCTAAAATTTGCAAAATTTTGATTACAGCTTTTCTAAAATTTAAAATACTGTAATCCAAATTTTGCTGAGTCAGATAAAATGTATTTTTTTTAAGTATTGTTCACTTAATAACATCTATTTACATTTCAAAATACACACAAAATACCAAAATGTTTAAATGGAAGGACTTCTCGTTTATTACATGAACCAAATCCAAGCATGAATAGGCAAGAATTTTTCATGGGTGGTTCAATAAGTGTTTTGTACCCACAATTTAAGACTTATTAAAACAGAAATCTTGTCACAAAAAGATTTCTAGACTTTTGAACAATGGTCCAAATTAATCTAAAGAAAAATGGCTAATGCTAGAATTCGAGATGGTATAATACAGATTTTATACTACCAAAAAATAGTACAACTATAATCCAATTAATGGATCAAAATGTCTTTAAAATGATGAAAGTCATTATGAAAACAGCTTCTTATATCTATAAGAAGATGTGACGTAGTGACTGTGTGAGCCAATCAGTGACATATCAAAGTTTTGAAAAAATTCAAAATTAAAGTTTCTGTGCTCAATGTTGTGTTTACTTGGCGTCAAATCAAACACTAAAAAGTTATTCAAATCTTGGATAAAAATTTGACGAATAATTATCTTCTTCCAAAGACAAATAATACTGATACAGTTGAAGTGGAAGACAAGCTCTCTTACAATGGAAAATTACATTGAAGAAAAGAGATAAATAACCAGAAGAAGCCAGAACTAGATAATAATTTAATAAGTTTTGGTGCGAAAGTTGACTTAAATGCTGTTCTAACGATGAAGAAATCATTGCAGAATACAATGAGGATCAACTGCTGGAGTAAAAAATGCGATTCAAGAGATATCAACTTGTATTGCCACTAATAATGGGACTGCATTGGCAGTTCACACTCTCTTACAATGGCTAGAATTTATTTTGACAAAACATGATATTATTTTGACAAAATTGTAACGCACAATGGTATTTAAACAAAATTAAATACTATTAAAACGAAATACGTTAATTGATTATGGTAAACCTTAAATTGAAGCTTTAGCTTTATTATGTTTCAAATGTGTCTGTGTGCTTAAATTCTTCGTACTTACGTATTAACGCTACCTTGGCTACAGTTGGGCCAATAAAGAGCAATCTTGTTGTTCGCACGCGCACGCAGTTATCTTTTGAACGCCAACCGCAGCTACTGATTTGGCGGTTTTAAATGGAATTCTGCTTCCCTCAAACCAGTTGTCTTTTCTAAGTCCCACATGATAAGCACACTGACTGAAATTGCATTTCCAAAACTTACGTTTACCAAAATAAAGTTTCATGTCATGGGAATTGGGACATTTTCGTTTTTTTGGAAAAAATATTTCGCTCCTGAAAAATAAAATTGCATCTTGTTCTGTTTCTGGCAAATCCCAAATACGCATTTTCGTAGCACTAAAAATGGCATCAAAAATCAGGAAATCTATAGCTGTTAGATTGGCGCCACTTAAAAACCGCCAAATATGTAGCTGTTAGATTGGCGACACCTAAAAACCGCCAAATCTGTAGCCAAGGTAGCGTTAATACGTAAGTACCAAATTCCTTTTTGTTTCTTATGAAACTTGCAGCATTTCTTAAGAAACAAGCAGCATACATTTAAGTGCTTATACGAATAATATCTGGGCAAATAAAATAAAGTTCAGATACAACAAAATTAAGTGTATTTTTGTCTATTGAAATTCTGTAAGCTGCACATCCTCTGCAATGCAATTATCTCCTGTTTCATAGATGTTTGACTGGAACAAATAGTTTTGATTACATATAAAATCCTATCGATTTTATATTTAGCAATTGATTAGAGTTTCTGGATTTCAATAAATTAATAATTTTTCACATATACATATTTATGAAAATCGAATTAATTTCTTATGTTATTAACCAAAAGAGTATTTATTATAGACAGTTTTATACAACCAATTTTATTACTTTTTAAAATTGTATTTAAATAATGTGGTTTCTTATAATAAATTAAAGTATAAAAATACAAAAATAAAATATAACATTGAAAAAAAAATCAAACAATTTTCATGAAAGAGAGCATATAAAATCTTTTTAAAAATCCTTCTAATGTATATAAATATTCTGAAAATAATGAATATAAATAATTCCAACGAGTATAATTTATTATAAAAAAAGGAAATGTAGACTGATATGATTATACCTTTCTCTCTTCTGCGTGGGCGTAAGCTTGTTTTAACGATCAAGAAATATGAAGATTCAGAAAATGCGTTTTGGTTTTGAATAAAAGAATTGGTGTTTACAGTCCACTGGAGTGCGAGAGTTTTATTTGAAGAATATAACAAATGTTAATGATTAAAATTAATTTTTGTACAAAAGTTATTCATTTATTTTCTAATTTGTAGAAATCAATCTGTCACTGCTATATATAAGTATGTAAAAAGGTTTGAAAAATATATTTAATGTATCAGCTGATATTCGAGTATTAATAAAGTCCAAGTCCACAAGTCCAACTATTAATAAATAAAATTTTTGTAAATCCTCATTTATATTTAAATTGTGTTTTTGTTTTTTTAGTTTTTCATTAATTACTAGTAAAAAAATTATTCGTGACTTTTTAAAAGAGATATCGATCTATTTAGTTAATAATTTTAATATTTGGAACTAAATAATCTTAAGATATTATGCATGAAGTTTTCAGCAAATGTGTTTATAACATCTTTAACTAGAGATTCAATCGTAGCAGAATTTTAATATTTAAAATTATTCGTGTAAAATACATCTAAAAAGGCAATGCATACTTTAAAACAAAAATTACTTTTTGAGAATGTTTCAAAATTTTATATATTCATTTTTAGCTACTTTTTTGTTTCCGATACAACTTAATATTTTATCTTTTCCGATGCTGTTATTTATTTAGCCAGTTTTGCTGTAGACATGAAATGTTGATTTGATTGGGCAATTAATTTTTTGACGATTGAATCTCTACCAACGATATTTTATAAATCAATATGCATCTATACAAAAAAATTTATAAACACCAGGCTTTATGAAACTGAAATAATTGAAACGAAAATTTGTTAGAGTATGCAAAATGAGGTTTTTAATTATTGTAAATACGATAACTAAAATTAAAACAAACTAACATTAAAATGACAAAAAATATCTACATTAGTTAAAATGTATAGCCTTTTAATCTCAACCTATTGATTTTAAAATATTGCAAAAAAAAATTAATAATAAATAAATAAAAGTCATACAGTTTAGTAATCTAAGAATATTTTATATACAAATAATACTTAAGTTTTACAAGAGTCGCATTGAGCGCTTTATTTCGCAATTATAACATTTATAACATAAATTTTTATCAAATGTAATTTGTTTGTGCGAGTAACGCCATCTGTAAATGTGGTGTGGGGAAACCCAGAGTCGAAGCGGAGTTGGGTGTGTGTGTAATGCTCTCAGGAACATTAAGTCTCTTGTTAGCGAAATAAATATTACACAAATAAACTTCGTTTATTTCTATTATGTTTGATGAAATTATTCTCATCTGTAAACTTTGAACTACTAAAAATTCAATTCACGAGTGAAACTTCTTTCTTTATTGCTAATTAATGCAGCAACTCTTGATTTAAAAAGTAAATTGAGAACTGTTCAAACGGTTACAGCTATGTTTATTTTCTCTTTCTTCAACTGCAGTGTATCTGCATATTCTTTAGTTAAAAAACAAGATATACCTAATTGAATCCAGCAAGGCTTTGATTGAAAACAAATCTCCTGTCTCGTCAGAAATGAAGCAGATGGCTGTACTACAATAAAATTTCATTCTCCATGAAGTATAATGTTGGTTAAAGACCATTTTCATGCTTCATATTTGGGCCTAAACTCATTTGCCGAGGGGAGAAAGTTCACTTTCCGTTACTTCTTTCTACTCTGGATTGATTGGTTTATTGGCTCCCGATTGAAATGAAGGGTAACTTGATGCCTCTTTCCACACTCCGAGTGAAGTATATCTTCTTGATTTACAGTTCTTTACTCTTTGATTTTAGGAAATTCATTTAAAACATAGATTTTTTTTAATAACTTCAACTGAAAGATGTTATTCAGTATGAAGGAAATAAATCTTATGTACTGAAAGATTTTTTATGACTGGGGCATTTGTAAAGAGAATAAATTTGTTAACACATTATATACTTTGAAGTTTCTTCAAATTTTATCGATTGCTAATTAAAAAAAAAAAAATCACCAAACGTAAACATAACAAAAACATTTATAGTTTTCGTTTATACATTTCACATTTCTTCTATTTGATTTGTTTCTCTACAATTATTTTGTGAATACGAGGGATTAATAGACTTGGACCAAAAATTTAAAAGGGAATTCTCAACCTCTAAAAACATTCATGTATCACCCAGGCATCGAACTGTAAGCCTACGGCATAACAGTTTTAGAACGCAAACCCGTTGGACAACAGGCCACTAGACTTCAACCAAGTATTAATAAGAATTTATATATATAGTGAGTGTAGATTGTATTCGTACCATTTTGATTTACTATAAAAAACGAATTCTATTAATTATTTGGGCTCATATTTCCTTGAAACAATCCCAAGAAGTTTAAAAAAACAAAAATTCAAAATGCTATTCTGTAAGATATACGTTGTACTGCTTTTTATCAGTTAACACATAAATCATGTCTTGTACACCATTAAATTCACTGAAATCACCTAATCAGTGAGGTACAGTCAGTGACCTCTCATTTTAAGGCATTTGGGCTTGCAGGTGTTTTTTGTTTTATTAAATATTTTTTTTACTTAAACAAATATTAAAATTATTAGACACAATTTAAGAAGAAGTCACTTGAAACTGCATTTTGGGTATGATCTTTTTAACTAATTTTCCGTTCATAAAAATTAACTTTCAAAATTGTTAAACTAAATGGAAGTTGAAGAGGACCTAAAACAAATTTTTACGGTAACATAAACTTTAAAAAATGAATTGTATTTCTTAAAATATAAATAAATAAATAGTAAAGATAAGTTTTAATACACTTAGTGAATTTCTGAAAATTTAAAAAAATATTATACATCATATATATATATATATATAACTTCACGTCATGCATAGTGCTGAATATGCTACGTATGCACTTTAACAAATGGCAAAACCGGCAAAGGTTACAATAATAAATTTACAATGGTAAATTTTACAACAAATATAAACTTTTAAATCGCCTGTCCTCTTTATGACGCCTAAATAATTTGTCTTTGAGCTTTTATTTCGTTCTACTTTTCTGTAGAGTGCATTGATCCAACCAGGGCCTTAAGCTCTTATATAAATAAAGTAATAAACACAAAGGGCGGATAACAACTCACAGATACAGGTGAAACAGCAGGACACATTAGAGAACTGAGGTAAGGTATAAATGATGCAGCCCAAATAAAATAAACAAAAAATATTTCAAATAAGTTATCTGGGATAAGTGCAAATCAGGAAAAACAGCCCGCGGCTGTTTTGAATTGATGGGGTGAGCATGACCATAACGTAGCAAATTTTAGATTTCAGTATTATTAATCTGAGGAAGGTTGTTGTCAGGGCCGGATTTAGATGAAAGAGGCCCTAGGCTATTCCACTTATGAGGCCCTTTCTCCTCCCATTTTTAAGTTTGTAAATTACATGAGAGATAATAAAATACATCATTACTGTGATACATATCAATATGTTAAATGAAACATGTTTTAATGGGTACTAATCTTTATAAAATATGTGCCACTGATAATAAATAAAGAAAAAAAAAAAAAGTTGAGAACACTTATTTGGACATTTATTCTCATCACCATATATAGTACTTGTAACAATAACTAATCAAACATAACACACAACATTTACAAAGAAACAAAATTCAAATAATAAAATTCTTTGACTTCAAAAATAAAGTATACAATAAAAATAATCATATCTTCTATCAAATTAAATTAAATATATTCAATACATTGAAGATTAAAAAGCAAATTCAATTCAGATAAATTTATTTCATAATAATTCGCATTTAAAGTTTAAGTATGAATTATTAAGAATTTTAAGTTTTAAACTAAACCAAAAATGGAACTTTATTCAAACAAAATCCAGATCACAAAAAAAAAGAAAATATCAAATTGTATATCATATTAAATTTGGTGCAATCTAGTATATACAAACGAACAGACCCAATGAGCCGAACGCGTTGATCTTAACCAATACATTTTTATGTTTGCTTATTAGTCATATGTGTAGAATTTCTCCTTATTTTCGATTCAGTGTTTTAGGTTTATTGATTTTAGAATAGTGTAATTTCAATTTTGCTAAAATTTGAATGTAGGCCCCTCTTGATCTTGAGGCCTAGGCTGAAGCCTGGTTAGCCTATAGGAATATCCGGCCCTGGTTGTTGTAAAAAACTTTAGCTATTTTCAGAACAAAATTTTTGATGTTAGGGATGTCAGAGCAAATCTGATGTGGTCATTTCTGAAAAATCCGGGTGAAGCAATGAATGAATCGATAAGCATTCTTAATAATTTTACTTTCTAAAGTGATAAAGACAAATTCTTTGAATCTTGGTGAAGCAATTATTACAATGTTTTATATATTTATTTATTTATTTCTGAGAATAATGGATTTTGTTAGTTTAAAAGAAATTGGTCTATAACTCTATCTATTGGTCTATTGGTCTATAAGAAGTGGTTATTATAATTTTTACCAAGTTAACGAATGGAAAAAATAATTGCTGTTTTTCATGGTTGAGAAAAGTAAGCAAATTTAAAAAATATCATCAATTACTGTAGCAATTCGATTTTTAAAAGGTAAATTTTTAAGGATTTTGTTAGTAATGTTATCCACATCAGGGGCATTTAAAATCTTAATTTTATAAATTTAATTCTAAATAATGGAGCCTTAAACGTTTATTGTTATAATTTCAAACAAATTTCTAGATGTTTTTGGTAATTTAAGTTACTGTGAACCGTTATAGAAAAACAAGTAATATAAAAATAATTTATATATATAGGGAGTGTGTGAACTAATAGAAGGAATTGAATGAATAAAGCCATTTTTGATATTAATAACAGTTTTTATAGCATTTTATGAATCCATAATCGTAGCAACGGAGTGTTTAATGTAAAAATATACTCTTATCATTAAAATTTATAAGGACAGTAATTTAAACGGAATAAAATTTGAAATGATGAATCGATAATAAATAAAAATGTTAAATTTAAAATCTGCTTTCCGAACACTGTGCAACTTTTAAATATCACATTCATTTTTTTTTTGTTTTAAGATTTGTGGCAACAGAGATTGATGACTAAATAATGAATATATTTGTTGACTAGTCTTTGTAATAAAGAATTGTTTGAAGGAAAACATTTATTAAAAAGTAAATACAGATGGCGTTTTGTAAGGTGAATTTATTGCAAATTTTCATCATTTTGATTCTATATTTGGTACTTACGTATTAACGCCACCTTAGCTACAGTTGCGCCAATAAAGAGCAATCTTGTTGTTCGCACGCGCACGCAGTTATCTTTTGAACGCCAACCGCAGCTACAGATTTGGCGGTTTTTAAGTGGCGCCAATCTACACTTCATTGTAGCTGTTGCTTCATTGATTGACGCCACTTAAAAACCGCCAAATCTGTAGCTGTTAGATTGACGCCATTTAAAACCGCCAAATCTTAGCTAAGGTGTAGCTTCGCGTTAATACGTAAGTACCCTATATTTTATAATATTCAATTGTTACGATGATTTTTAACTACGTTTCACGACTTTTTCAGAAAATGTAAAAATATCACTTATTTGATAACAGTTGCATTTAAAAATATGAAGCCCGATATTTTCATTCACGTTTTTTGAAAAGTAATTGTGTTAAATATTTTTTTTTAAACAAGACGAAATTTCTGTTCTTCATTTAGTTTAAAAACTGCGTTTTTGAATTATATACATTCATATGAATGATTTTATTTAAAACGCTCATGAAATTTAGAAGTTTATCAATTTGCTCAATGCATGTTAAATGAGATTACGAAGGCGAAATCGCCGTTTAGGTGACAAAAAAAAACCATCGAACCTTTGCTGTCGCCAAACGCACAACAAGTTGCGAAATATTATAACCCAGTTTTTTTTTTTTTCCAGCAGGAAACTCATTTCTTCTTCTTCATGCTTCTGACTTTCTTGTTTATTTTTGTATTTTGTGTATGATTATAAATAAATATTGTTCATTTATCTGTAACGTATATTTAATTATTGCTTCTAAATCAATAACAAAACGATTTATTTCATATAAAATTTTTTTATAGCTTGACTTAAATTTTTATAACAATTTTTTCAAAAGAAGTATCCATGATAACGTGAATCAGTCGCGTTTTTAAACTTCTCATGGTTCGCGAAATTAGATTAGAAATACAGAGTTTTGCATACCGTATTTCGACGACCATTAGCCTTTTCTCCTAGCGCGCATGCTAATAGGAAACATTACTACAGATACGCATGCGCAATTTCCTATGAGCATGCGTGCTTGGGAGAGAAAGCTAACGGAGGTCCAAAATACGGTATGCAAAAACTCTCTATTATCTATATAGCGAGTCACGCAGCCAAATACTGGCCGCAAAGTGGCGATAAATATTATAGTAATAACTTTAATAATTGAATATGAATAAATAGTTAAAATTTTGAAATGAATATAAATAGTTAAAATTTTGAAATGAATAGAAATATTTAATAGTATGAACATATATATTAATATTACTCTTTTAAATGGAGAATGTAACTGAAACGTTCCGTGTATTTAATGTTTATTATTGATATTTTCAGTTTTATTTACCAACCCTAATATATTTAAATTTAATTTAGCGATAAATTTTATTCTCTAATTTAGCAAAAAATTAAATAATTATTTTTAAATTAATTTTATTTTTAAATTTACCTTCTTTTGTACACTTTGGTAGTGATGTACTGGAATCAGAAATAGAAGTTAGCTAATGCTATGAAGTTAATAATAGCTATGCGAACCTAAGTATTATAGACGGTTATTTCAATGTCATAACTACTTAGTCACAATTGCAAAATGATCGCTATTCATCTCCTTGGCAATGACAATTTAGTGTCAAAAATCGTATTTGGGACAATCTGTAGATATTTCCCATTCCTCTGGCGTTTACTACAATAAGGAATTTTTTCAGAGATTTATAACGCCTAGGTAAATGCAGAATGGATTCAAGGTTTCCTTTAAAGGCACACAAAAAGAGATCGACCCAATTCAATTCTAT